>SJYC01001004.1:0-100855 GCA_006408675.1 Madoqua kirkii
TGAGCTGTAAAATCACTCAACATAGGAAGTGCCTATATACACAGAAAAAGTAAAACTAAGAAACTCTTGACAGTCCTAAGTAGCTGCCAAACTCAAACTTGTTCCTAACCTCCACATTCATTCTCCCCTTCCCACGTTAGATTATTTCATTCCTCCTTAGAGATCAATTCCATTCCCAGAGTCTAAAACTAATTTAAGTCAGAGACATTTTTATGATTTGAGAGTGAGCATCAGGTCACTTTGATGAAACACACTGAGGTGGTCATAAGGGTGTACTTCTTAGTCCTCCAACTACAGAGACAGTAATTAACTAAGAATCTTAGCTGCTGTGCTCTAAAATCCATTGCCACACTGGCACCAAGGCCATGCTTTCCCACAGCCTCTTACTGAGCATGGTATGCATAGTATAGTGAGGCAGACTCCCTCTTATGAGAAATATCTGGTTTCATGTTGTTGACACTGACAGTGATTCTCAACAGTCTTGTAAAACCTTTATTAGGATACATGGTATTTTAAGGCACTTCTTTCCAAAATTTATCCTTTTGCCTCTAGGATCAGATTTGCATCTAATTTAATGGCTACCCCAGGCTTTTAAAACTCCCTGTTCCACTTTCTCTCACACAGTCATTTCTGATAAAATTCTTGACCTTTTAGTTTTATCTTGATATGATCTTGTACAGGTACTAAACTAGCACACACTCTGCAAATGTGAAAAATCAATTCCTACTTTTTCTCAATTCCTAATTTCCTCTCATCTATATCCCCTGAAGCTTCCAGTCTCATACATGACTTCAGTCTTAGTCTTTCCTGGTGAGCTGCTAGGTGATAACCAAAATGGGACAATAATAGGGCTTTTATGTTGAAGTACTGACTTTCAGTTTGCCCCTCAGTCAGTCTCTTCCATCAGGAAGCTTCCATAAGTCTCTTCTCCTTCTCCATCAGAGTGCAGACAGACTGAAAACCATAATCACAGAAAGCCAACCAATCTAATCACATGGACCACAGCCTTATCTAACTCAGTAAAACTGTGAGCCATGCTGTGTAGGGACACCCAAGAAGATGGGTCATGGTGGAGAGTTCTGACAAAATGTGGTCAGGAGGAGGAGGAAATGGCAAAACACTTCGGTATTCTTGCCTTGAGAATCCCATGAACAGTATGAAAAGGCAAAAAGATAGGACACTGAAAGATGAACTCCCCTGGTCTGTAGGTGCCCAATAAGCTACTGGAGATCAGCGGAGAAATAACTTCAGAAAGAATGAAGAGAGAGAGCCAAAGTAAAAACAACACCTCGTTGTGGATATCACTGGTGATGGAAGCAAGGTCTGATACTGTAAAGAGCAATATTGCTTAGAAACCTGGAAGGTTGGGTCCGTGAATCAAGGAAAGCTGGAAGTGATCAAACAGGAGATGGCAAGCATGAACATCGACATTTTAGGAATTAGCAACTAAATGGAATGGAATGAGTGAATTTAACTCAGATGACCATTATATCTACTACTGCGGGCAAGAATCCCTTAGACAAAATGGAGTAGCCATCATAGTCAACAAGAGAGTCTGAAATGCAGTACTTGGATGCAATCTCAAAAATGATAGAATGATCTCTTCATTTCCAAGGTAAACCATTCAATATCACAGTAATCCAAGTCTATGCCCTGATCAGTAATACTGAAGAAGTTGAAGTTGAATGGTTCTATAAAGACCTACAAGACCTTCTAGAATTACCACCCAAAAAAGATGTCCTTTTCATTATAGGGGACTGGAATGCAAAAGTAGGAAGTCAAGAAATACCTGGAGTAACAGGCAAATTTGGCCTTTGAGTATAAAATGAACCAGGCAAAGACTAGTAGACTTCTGCCAAGAAAATGCACTGGTCATAGCAAACACCCTCTTTCAGAAACACCAGAGAAGACTCTACACATGGACATCACCAGATGGTCGACACCAAAATCATATTGATTATATACTTTGCAGCCAAAGATGGAGAAGCTCTATACAGTCAGCAAAAACAAGACTGGGAGCTGACTGTGGCTCAGATCATGAACTCCTTATTGCCAAATTCAGACTTAAATTGAAGAAAGTAGGGAAAACCAGCAGACCATTAAGGTATGACCTAAATCAAATACCTTATGATTATACAGTGGAAGGAGAAATGGATTTAGGGATTAGATCTGATAGAGCACCTGATGAACTATGGATGGAGATTTGGGACATTGTACAGGTGACATGGATCGAGACCATCCCCAAGAAAAAAAAATGCAAAAAGGCTAAATAGGTGTCTGTGGAGGCCTTACAAACAGCTGTGAAGGAAAACCAGCAGACCATTAAGGTATGACCTAAATCAAATACCTTATGATTATACAGTGGAAGGAGAAATGGATTTAGGGATTAGATCTGATAGAGCACCTGATGAACTATGGATGGAGATTTGGGACATTGTACAGGTGACATGGATCGAGACCATCCCCAAGAAAAAAAAATGCAAAAAGGCTAAATAGGTGTCTGTGGAGGCCTTACAAACAGCTGTGAAAAGAAAAGAAGTGAAAAGGAAAGATAGAAACATTTGAATGCAGAGTTCCTAAGAACAGCAAGGAGATAAGAAAATCTTCCTCAGTGATCAGTGCAAAGAAATAGAGAAAAACAACAGTATGGCAAAGACTAGAGATCTCTTCAAGGAAATTAGAGATACCAAGGGAACATTTCATGCAAAGATGGGCTCAATAAAGGACAGAAATGGTATGGACCGAACAGAAGCAGAAGATATTAAGAAGAGGTAGCAAGAATACACAGAAGAATTATATCAAAAAGATCTTCATGATCCATATAATCATGATGGTGTGATCATTCACCTAGAGCCAGACATCCTGGAATGTGAAGTCAAGTGGGCCTTAGAAAGCATCAGTACAAACAAAGCTAGAGGAGGTGATGGAGTTCCAGTGGAGCTATTTCAAATCCTAAAAGATGCTGCTGTGAAAGTGCTGCACTCAGAATGTCAGCAAATTTGAAAAACTCAGAAATAGCCACAGGACTGGAAAAGGTCAGTTTTCATTCCAATTCCAAAGAAAGGCAATGCCAAAGAATGCTCAGACTACTGCACAATTGCAGTCATCTCAAATGCTAGCAAAGCAATGCCCAGAATTCTCCAAGTTAGGCTTCAACAATACGTGAACCATTAACTTCTAGATGTTCAAGCTGGTTTCAGAAAAGGTAGAGGAACCAGAGATCAAATTGCCAACATCCTCTGGATCATGGAAAAAACAAGAGAGTTCCAGAAAAACATCTATTTCTGCTTTATTGACTATGCTAAAGCCTTTGACTGTGTGGATCGCAATAAACTGGAAAATTCTGAAAGAGATGGGAATACCAGACCACCTGACCTGCCTCTAGAGAAATCTGTATGTGTTGGGGTCCTTTAATGGACTGGGACCTACCAGTCCAGAGGTGATGATAAAGTGAAAGAGAGAAAGAGGCTGAGTGAGCAAGCCCAGGCAGGAGAGTGAGCAAGATGGGTCTCTGCACTCCAAGGAATCAGCCGAAGGGAAGTGGGGAGAGAGGGAGGGAGGGAGGGAGAGAGAGAGAGAAAGAAAAACATGGGGACCCAAGCTCTGATGGAGCAAAGGTGCTTTAATGATTTTTCTGTGAGTATATATGGGCTGTAGTACAAGAGGTTTCTTTCATCAATGATAAAGATCAGAAAACCAAACGTACAGTAACCATTACCAAGGGAACAAGGGATGTTGATCGTCACAAGTTCAGGAGACAATCCATATCTCAAGAAAGAGGATCAAGACTAAGCAGTCTGTCATAAAGAGAGTGTTTACTAAAGGAGATTCAAGCCTGTCTCATACAATGACCCCAGTTCCTGGGAGCAGCGTGCTATTCCACTTAAAAAGAAACAAAGGACTTGTGAGAAACAGCACGTAGGAATCCTCCTGTTAAACATTCCCTGACATATATGCAAGTCAAGAAGCAACAATTAGAGCTGGACATGGAACAACTGGTTCCAAATAGGAAAAGGAGTACGTCAAGGCTGTATATTGTCACCTTGCTTATTTAACTTATATGCAGAATACATCATGAGAAACGCTGGGCTGGAAGAAGCACAAGCTGGAATCAAGATTGCTGGGAGAAATATCAGTAACCTAAGACATGCAGATGACACCACCCTTATGGCAGAAAATGAAGAGGAACTAAAAAGCCTCTTGATGAAAGTGAAAGTGGAGAGTGAAAAAGTTGGCTTAAAATTCAACATTCAGAAAACTAAGATCATGGCATCTGGTCTCATCACTCCATGGCAAATAGATGGGGAAACAGTGGAAGCAGTGTCAGACTTTATTTTGGGGGGTTCTAAAATCAGATGGTGACTGTAGCCATGAAATTAAAAGATGCTTACTTCGAGGAAAGATATACAGCATATTAAACAGCAACCTATACAGCATATTAAAAAGTAGAGACGTTACATTGCCAACAAAGGGCCATGTAGCCAAGGCTACAGTTTTTGTAGTAGTCATGTATGGATGAGTTGAAGTATAAAGAAACCTGAATGGCGAAGAATTGATGTTCTGAACTGTGGTGTTGGAGAAGACTCTTGAGCATCCCTTGGACTGCAAGGAGAACCAACCTGTCAATCCTAAAGGAAATCAGTCCTGAGTGTTCATTGGAAGGACTGATGCTGAAGCTGAAACCCCAATACTTTGGCCACCTCATGCAAAGAGTTGACTCATTGGAAAAGACTCTGATGCTGGGAGGGATTGGGGGTAGGAGGAGAAGGGGATGACAGAGGATGAAATGGTTCAATGGCATCACCAACTCAGTGGACATGACATGACTTTGAGCAAGCTCCAGGAGTTGGTGATGGACAGAGAAGACTGGCTTACCGTAGTCCATTTGGTCACAAAGAGTAAGACACGACTGAGCGACTGAACTGAACTAAATGGCACAATGGAGAGTGAATATACCACCTAAAAGGAAATTTCTTCAAGGAGGAATCAAAGTAGTTGGACATGTGTGTTCATTGAATTGAAAACAAAAGGGTCCTGAAATACAATGTATTTGAAGACATGATTTCCTAGTTTTCTTTGTATCAACTTGTTTGTGTAAAAAGTTTAATTTACTCATCAGAGAACAATTATTAAGATAAAATATTTTACATCTTATAAAATACTGTCTGGCATTATATTCTTATTATTCAGTTATTGCTAAAGTATTGCCAAGTTCAACTGACTCTTGCTTTGGACCACATATGAACAAAACATGTCCTATTGATTGGTTCTGACCCAGGACTTTATCTGTTCTTGTTCTTATTAAGGAAATTAACTGTGCCTTTTTCTGAGGAAAATGTCATATTATCATCAGTGGAGTGTTTCCAAATCAATGACTGGTTTAATGCTAATAATAACATTGTCCATCTGCAATAGGGTGGGGTGGGGGAAAGAAACTAATTCCTTGCTGTTAAACTTCATGAAAAAAGTCACATAACATTTTTTGTGTAGTTTCTCAAAAAATAAACTGTAGTTTGAGAAATTGTAATGATGATGGTCTTAAAACCTTAGATATCTTTAAAGGTTCAATAAAACCAACTTCATGAAAGAAAGAGAACCACAGGCTCAGTTTCCCCATCTTGCATCTCACATGTGGTCTGCAATAACTGGCTTACAATACGCCAAATACAAGCCAAAATACAGAGGAACCTACTGAAAGCACTTATGAAAATACCATAGCTCTGTGCATAAATATCACCACATGTGCCATTATGCTATTCATAGTGGGGTCAGGCAATATCTGAGCAGCTCTCCGGACAATTTCAAACTGATTTACATCAACGTTTCATTGGGATGGAAATTTATTGCCACACTCAAATTCTTTTTGACAGCTCTCTACAATATTCACTATTGTTCACTATTTTCTGGGGTAGACTTTAATAATTATCCTTTTATTTTTTTTCCAGGATACAGCTGCTTTTCTCTCTAAAGAGAAATTCTTTTGGTCCGCAACTGTAAACAGAAGACAGCCTCTGACTATTTTATAGGGTGCAAATTATTAAACATTACGGGGGTGGAGGGGAGGACGAGCATGGCTGAGAATGAAATGATGAATATACCCCCAAAATACAATAAAACAAATAAACTATATTGATCTAAATGAGCACAAAGGAATTTGGATCTATAGAGAGAAAGCAAAGTTTGAAAATCAAAAACAAAGGAAAAAATCTGTTTTGAATATTTGGTAAATAAAAAGCTTATAAGCCAACTAAATATAGCACATAATAAATTCCATTAGAGGTTTAAGATTATGAAAAACAAACTGTTCCAGACTAAAGAAGGCTGAGGAAACATAATGAGTAAGTACAATGTGGTATCCTTGAATGGATCCTGGAAAAGAAAAAGGACATTAGTGGAAAAGTTGGGACATCCAAATAAACTCTGGAGTTTAGTTATAGTAAAATAACAATGTTAATCGCTTAGTTTTGACAAGTGTACCACAGTTATGTAAAATATTGACATTAGAGGAGGCTAGGTGAAGGGTATATTGGAATTCTCTGTTCTACTTTTGTAATTCTCTGTAAATATAGAACTGTCCCAAAATAAAAAGCTTATAAACAAGAACATAAGACAACCAATAATTTTAGTTTCACACAGAAGACAGAGGACGCTTTGAAATTTCAAGTTAGCTGATGTGTAGATTGTGATCATGTGTTTAGGAGTTACAGTTGTTATATATTGAGGCAGGCCTTTTGTTTCCATTATTACTTTCTTTTTAAGCAATATTTCCTATTTTAAGCGTACAGTTAAATTTAGAAAGATGGCCACTGCTTCAAAGAACACTAATGGAAAGAAACAGGCATATAAGAAGCTTCGGCTTCGGCATTCTTACCACAGTATTTTACATTGTACAAAAAAATTCAGTTTTCCAAAATGTTTATTTTATATTAATATGCCATCCCTCCTTATTAATGAAAAGGAAGCATAGCAGAAATGTCTTAGTAAAAATGTAAGACTATATAAAAGTGCAAAAGTTCCCTGAACAGAAGTTATTCTTTTATATTTTTGTATCTCAGTTCATGTTCTAAAAATAACATGGGAGCAGAGTAGCCCATCCATTACTCTGTGGCAATGGTTTCCTCACTGTCTAATGAACCACGATTATGCTTCATCTGAAGTAGGCTTCTATGAAAGCGTGAATTTTCTTCAAAATAATAAATCACATCATCACTATGCCATTTCTTAGATCCATCTACATTTTTAATATGAAATTGTGATTTTTGAGAAATGCTGTTTGGAAAACCATCTGCCCATGAGCGTTTGAGAACAGAATCAGGGAGGAAGCCAGTGCCCACAGAATAGCCCATGTTCAAAAGCACTACCCTTGCACCTGGGAAGCTAAGACAAATAAAAGCTCTCCAGAACACAGCTTTTCAGTGTTTGGTGGCCTCAGAATAGTCTCCATAACATTGAAGCAAATTTATAATAAGTAAGGATTAATGCATTTTCCCATTCTTATTATACATGGCCTAATCAACAAAATACACAATAAGATATGCCCCAAATTCATACAACTGGGACTTGTGATTCATATGAGATCATTTGTGTTGCCACTGGAATTAATATATTTATCTCTAGCCAAAAATAAATTATGCTTTAGTTAGCCTGTACAATCTTTTTATAGGAAACTGTGCTGCTTCAAATAAAGATTTTGAGATAGAAAAAGCTATTCTATGCACAATGTTACTTTTAGGGTTACTTAGAAGCACAAGCTGGAATCAAGATTGCTGGGAGAAATAACAACCTCAGATATGCAGATAACACCACCCTTATGGCAGAAAGTGAAGAGGAACTAAAAACCCTCTTGATGAAAGTGAAAGAAGAGAGTGAAAAAGTTGACTTAAAGCTCAACATGCAGAAAACTAAGATCATGGCATCCGGTCCCATCACTTCTTGGAAAATAGATGGGGAAATAGTGGAAACATTGTCAGACTTTATTGAGGGGGGCGGCCTCCAAAATCACTGCAGATGGTGATGGCAGCCATGAAATTAAAAGACCCTTACTCCTTGGAAAGAAAGCTATGACCAATCTAGATAGTATATTTAAAAGCAGAGACATTACTTTGCCAACAAAGGTCTCTCTAGTCAAAGCTACGGTTTTTCCAGTGGTCACGTATGGATGTGAGAATTGGACTCTAAAGAAAGCTGAGCGCCGAAGAATTGATGCTTTTGAACTGTGGTCTTGGAGAAGACTCTTGACAGTCTCTTGGACTCCAAGGAGATCCAACCAGTCCATCCTAAAGGAGATCTGTCCTGGGTGTTCATTGGAAGGACCGACGCTGCAACTGACACTCCATTACTTTGACCACCTCATGCAAAGAGCTGACTTATTGGAAAACACCCTGATGCTGGAAGGGATTTGGGGACAGGAGGAGAAGGGGACAACAGGATGAGATGGCTGGATGGCATCACCAACTCGATGGACATGAATTTGGGTAAACTCAGGGAGTTAGTGATGGACAGGGAAGCCTGGTGTGCTGCGATTCATGGGGTTACAAAGAGTCAGACACAACTGAGAGACTGAACTGAACTGATAGACCCAAGGGGCTTCCTTGGCTCTTGGCCCACCTTCCAAGGTGGTGCAAGTAGTAAAGAACCTGCCTGACAATGCAGGAGATGTAAAGAGACATGGGATTGATCTCTGGGTCCAGAGGAGCCCCTGAAAGAGGAAATGGCAACCCACTCCAGTATTCTCACCTGGAGAATCCCTTGGAGAAGAGTCTGGAGGGCTACAGTTCATAAGGTCACAGAGAGTAGGACACAACTGAGGTGACTAAGCATGCATGCATATACCCAAGACTCAAGCATGGGAATCGGTGCTTTAGGGATAGACACTAATAGATGTCTAGTAGTTGCTTGATAAACAGGAGTTGGTTGATTATGTCATTTAGATATTTTTGGTCTCAGGCCTGGACACCTGCATTATGCAGTCAAATGCTCTATGCCTGAGCTATATCCCCTGGATATTTGCACCACTGATGAAACAAGATTGGGGCTTCCCTGATGATTCAGGCAGTAAAGAATCCACCTTCAATGTAGGAGATGTGGGTTCAATCCCCGGGTCAGGAAGATCCCCTGAAGGAGGGTATGGCAGCCCACTCCAGTATTCTTGCCTGGGAAATCCCATGGATAGAGGAGACTGGTGAGTTACTGTCCATGAGTTAGAAAGAGCTGGACATGACTGAGCACATGATGGATGGATAAAAAAGAAAAAAGGGTTAAAAGATGGAGGAAGAGAAGATTGATGAGAAAAACACCAAGTGCATCAAAGAAGTTGGGCTCCTACATTGGGGATAAGAGTCAAAGCTGTCCTACCTCTAGATGAGATGCCAAGGTTAATTTGGAAATCAGAGGGGCTGGAAAGGGGGTGCTAGAGAACCATTCTAGGACCAAAGAAAAAAATTATGGCTATTCAAATAGGATTCACCTGGCAAATTTTCACACTTATTTACTCTATTTCTTAAATATATTTTCCAACTTATGAAGACAATAGGGAACTGAAATAGTGATATTTTCCAAGCAATATTTTTCTTTACAATAGTTTTTGAATTCTCAAAAGATCTGGCATTCAGTTTGAATTTTGATTAGCTCATGTAACCACTCTACCTACAACAGCTATATCACCATGAAGGAAAATCCATAATGTTACCATGCTTGCCTACCCAAACAGCCTTCTTTTCCATATGCAATTTCACCTTGTCCCATAAAATAAGAAAGGGCACACAAATTTAACTACAGGAGTGGAAAACATTGTAAGGAGAAATTTGGGAGTAAAGTGATTGATGTGAGGAATTAATACCATGAACAGTAATATATGGCATATATAATTATTGATCATGTTCAGGAAGGCTACCCAATGCTATACTTTTATAGTAAAAGTCAGATATTATTATTTATACTTATAATGATCTTTTCATCCCAAATCTCATGGCCTTTTGCTACAGAGAATTCAGTAGCACCCTCAAAAATTGTTTAAACACAACTTCTAATACCTGACTCCCTGAGATCACAGCTAATGGAATGGTGGTTGGATGCAAAAAAACTAGACATCTATGTAAGAGCTATAAAATGAAGCAACGCTAGCACAGGACAGGCAGGATCAAGGGTACAAGACAAGATCTTAATAAATCCCATTCACATGAAGCTTAGCAAGTTTTCGACCCTAAATCTTGGGATCTAAGGTGAAATGTTCCTAACAGATATCTCTTCACAGTGATAGCAATTGTCAAAACTTCCCCAGCCCCACATAGTCATTGCTTATAACACTTGGATATAATGTGGCTTAATAGGAGAAGCAATGTATTTTTAAAAATCTAATTATATAACTGCCCATTTAATTAGGGAGAATGAACAATTAACTCTTTCCGAGGAGGTTTCTTGATCAGGCTCATTAGAGGATCTGATCACATATATTCCTTATAAATTCAAGTTCTTAAGGTGGGCATGACACTGGGATTTTCCTGAGGATGTTTCTTCTCATGGAAATCCATTATGTGCTTCCTGGGTGCCTAAAATGGCTAAGAGGTCCCCAGATTACTTGCAGACCCATGTCTCCAGTAGATATTATGGCTTACTTAGGTAGTAATAGGAATCCATTATTTAAGAATTTCCAGATTCACAGGGGAGCTAGTTTTCCTAGTTTTTCTATGACCTTTAGGACAACAGTTATTCTGGACTTGAATACAGAAGTACCACATCAGAAATACACAGATTAACAGCTCACTGCACATTTTTATAGCATTTCAGTTTCCTCTCATGCATCCTATTCTAATGCTTACTGGTATATTGCTAACCCATATTTTTTTAACAGTTTCATATTGACTTTTTTATTCAAATCTGCCGTATTACTGGGGGCTTCCCAGGTGGCTCAGTGAGTAAAGAATCCACCTGCAATGAAGGAGAAGCAGGAGTCATGGGCTCGATTCCTGGGTTGGAACGATCTCTTGGAGGAGAGCATGGCAACCCACTCAAGTATTCTTTCCTGGAGAATTCTATGGACAGAGGAGCCTGGCAGGCTACAGTTCATGGGATTGCAAAGAGCTGAACACAGTTGAAGACTCTGGGCATACATGAACCATTTTACTATGCTAAATGTGATGTATAGCACTTAGTGATATAGCAAAAACACCCTGAAATCTGTATTTCCTCAGGTTCAACTCTCTTGAATTATATATATTCAATAAACATATTGAATTGTAGACCACATTTTCTTTATCCATTTATGCAGCAATGGACACAGGTTTCTTCCTTATCTTGGTTATTGTAAATAATGCTCCTGATCTGGCTACTGTAAATAATGCTACAATAAACAGCAGAGTGAATATCTTTTCTAATTAGTGTTTTCTATTCCTTTGGATAAATGCCTGGAAGTGGAATTGCTGGGTGGTATAGTACTTCAATGTTTAATTTTTTAAGAAACCTTCACACTATTTTCCATTGTAATTGCACCATTTACATTCCCACCAACAGTGCACAGAGGTTAAAATGTCTATACCATCCAAAGCAATCTAAGCTTCAGTGAAATCCATATTAAAATACCCATGGTACTTTTCACAGAACTAGAACGAATACTCTAAAAATTTGTATGGAACCACGGCCATGAAGCAATCTTAAGAAAGAAGAAAAAAGCTGGAGATAGACATCATATTAAACCATGCTACAAAGCTATAGTAATCCAAAGTATGGTACCAACACAATAAAAGACACATCTATGTAGACCAATACACATCTATGTAGATCAATACAACAGAATAGAAAGCCCGGAAATAAACTCATATTAATATGGTCAACTAACCTATAAGAAGAAGAAAGAATATACACTTCTTCAACCAATGATGTTGGGAAACCTGGACAACTGACACAAAAAAGATGAAAATATATTATTTTTTATACCTTTACAAAAACACAAAACTGATTAAAGACTTAAATGTAATGCATGAAACCACAAACTCATAGAAGAAAATACAGGCAGTATACTCTTTGACATCTTGTGACTGGCTGTCTATGTGATATTTTCATTAAAATGTTGAAAACAATATTCCAAAAATTTCAGGAATAAAATTCAAAAGATAGTTTCTCTATTTTTATAAAGTAATACATTCACAAGAGAAAGTAAAATTATAATGGCATACAAATCTAGTCTCCATATTTAAATCCCTTTCTTTAAGTCCTATCCTATGGAAGTTCTCTTTCTGGGTTGTAGATCTTATGGTGGTACTCCCTAAGTATACCTTAGTATTGCATAAAAGATATGCAAATATCTCTCTTTCTTCTTAAATTGATTGGTTCCCAAGACAAACATGACAATAAACTTGATGGATAGAGAGACAGATAGAACTTTATGATAAGATATTAGCTCATGTAATTATGGATACTGAGAAGTCCTCAGATCTTCAGGATGAGTCAATGAGTGATAGTTTTTTTTCCATTTAAAGGCTGGCAGCCACAAGACCCAGGATCAGCTGATGTCTCAGTTTGAGTGCAAAGGCAAAAAAAGAAGAAGAAGAAGAAGAAGGGAAAAAAGCCAAAGTGTTATTTCAAGCAGAAGGAATTTTTTTTATACAGAGAAGAATCAGCAATTTTGTTCTATGCAGGCTTTCAACTGATAGGATGAGGCCCACCCACATTAGAGAGGGCAATCTCTTTACTTTGCTGATATCCCTAAACACCTAGACATCTCACAGGAACACCTAGAATGTTTGGCCAAATATCTGAGCACTCCATGGCTAGTCAAGTTGACACATAAAATTAACCATCACACTGGAATTATTAATATCAACTCTATCAATGTACTTTCTCTACAGTTTAGCTGTGATACCAATTGCCTCTAGAAGGTGGGGAAAACCACTAGACCATTGAGGTATGACCTAAATCAAATCCCTTTCAACTATACAGTGGAAGTGAGAAATAGATTCAAGGAGTTGGATCTGATAGACAGACTAACTGATGAACTATGGATGGAGGTTTGTGACACTATACAGGAGACAGGAATCAAGACCATCCCCAAGAAAAAGAAATGCAAAAAAAGCAAAATGGCTGTCTGAGGAAGCCTTACAAATACCTGTGAAAAGAAGAGAAGCAAAAAGCAAAACAGAAAAGGAAAGATACAAGCATTTGAATGCAGAGTTCCAAAGAATAGCAAGGAGAGATAAGAAAGCGTTCCTCAGTGAGCTCTCTCTCTTCATCTTCTAACATCTGTCAGCTTTATCATCACATGCATATTGTCAAGGTTTATAACCTTTATACATCACATTCTGTAAGAATAATTAAAATTTAGTGCTTTATTGTAAATTCAGAACCTAAGAAAAGTATTTACTACATAATTATTCAACTACTATTAAAAAGCCCCATTAAATGAATAGACCTATAGAAAAGGAAAATGCACTAAACCCCAGCTATTATTTGAATATTACACACATCAGGATCACATGAATTATCTTTCTTGTTACTCCTTTAAGTACTCAAAATCACTCACAGTTTTCATTTGTATCACATTTGGGCTATGGCTTTCTTGTATATTTATTTCCTTTGTTTTAATTTCAATTTGTTCTTCCTCTCTTTTGTAATATTATTAAGAACTTTCAGTTTTTAATCATATTATCCATGGAACAAATTGTATCCTGTTCTTCTAAAAGATAGTCTTAAAAGAGCCTTCTGATCTCTTCTTCTAATTTAGACTGAGTGCTTTCTATAACTATTGTACATCTGTTATCCTGGGATTTCTTATTACTCTCTTGAGTAGTTCTTTCGTTCCCTGGCACATACTCTTCCTTTTTCCTGGTTTTTTTTGTTTGTTTGTTTGTTTGTTTGTTTTAATTTCCTGCTCCCGGAAAAACACTCAAGTAGTTCTTCCTTTACCACCCCTGAGAAAACTTTAGTGGTAGTAAGAGTATCTGAATCCTTGCAGACTGTAGAATGGAATTCTATGTGCAAAATCACATTTCAACAAAACTCTTAGTACAGTAGCTGTTAAAGAGAAGATCTGTTAAGAGACTTAAAGAGAAAGAGTCTAATTATTACTTTGCACACATTTTTTTTTATTTTCTGCAAGTAATGAGGAACTTTTTCTTATCCTTGTTGTTAAGAAGTTTCACAGAAATATGCCTTTGCTTCTTAAAATATATTCAATCTGATTGACTTCAGTAGACACTTTCAAACTGAAGATACATGTCTTTCTTCAGATCCAAGATATGTTTTCATGTTTCCTCTTTTTATTAGTCTTTTTTAAGATTCATATTACAGTTTTTAGAGTAATATTTCTTGTCCCTTTAATCTGCTACCTAGTTTTCTGTTTTTACTTTCTGAAATTTTTCACTCATTTCACTTTTAAGATATTCTATTGATTTTGTTAATCATGTTTTTAATTTCCAAGAACATCTGCTAGTCTCTAATGATCATTTTCCATAAAAGCTAGTTTTGCTTTATGGGTGTACTGTCTTCAAAGATTTCTCTAAAGATATAAATTAAAATTCATGAAGCATTCAGTTGGCTGGGTAGTTGGTTTTCAGCTCCTTACATTATTTCTTTCTACTTTAATTTTTATGGTTTTTTTCACCTTGGCTAGTCCCTTTTTTTGATGCTTGCATTTATTAAATATTTAATAAAACTTAAGTATTCATTCAAATTTTAAAATGAAAGACTACATTGGTTTAATGTAAGTAGAGAACGTAGTTTCCTTCTAATTTTGGACAAATTTATTTTTCCAAATATATTTCTTCCATCAATAGAAAGTTGACTATATCCTCTAATTTTTGAGCTATCAACTGGAGAACTCACTCCACGATCTACAACACGGGAGCAGACATATTGAAGAGGGCTCACCAAAAATGTGAAGGTAGAGATTTTACTCTGATGGCAGCAACTTCAACACTTGAAACCCTATCTCTACCAAGACAGATAACTGGATCTCTTTTGAAAACCGTCTTTTTTGGGGGTAAATTTTGCTTCTCTCCACTTCATACCATACTAAACTAAAGCATATATATTTGGCATCAATGAGCCCCCTTCCATTTGTAGTATTGATGCTATGATTCCAAATAAGTCTTTTTCTTTTAAAGGTTTCCCCTTCCTTGAACATACACACAAAGCCCACAGAGCCTAACTGGTGTCTGCACATCCAAGAGCAAAAAGGGCTTTAACAGTCCATAGTGGAATCCTGTACTCTCATTTACCACTAATTTATACCGGCCAAGAATGCAATCTCTAACTTATATACTATGCAACTATTCAAAAGAATCCCATGCCTTAAATCCTCAAAAACCTCTGGCAAGGTAAGCAATACATATACATGTGTATATGTGCCTGCACACACGTGCACCACACACAGAGAGAACATAAAGGGGATTGAGGAAAAGAAAAAAAAAAGGAAACCCAAATTATACAGCTAGTCCATTATTTTGTATTATACCTTGAACAATGTCAAAAAGCCTTCCTTGCTGATAAGTACACAGTAAGTTGTTTACTCCCTTTATTGGTTTTCGTTAGTGTTATGATCATTTCTTGGCTATAATCTTCTCTCCATTCCACTTAATTTACCATTACTGTAGATATCACCACTGAGATACAAAGCTGGCTAAAATTGACATGAGTTTCAAGCATTTTTATTATGAAGTCTGACAAATTAACACTGTCCATCTCTCTAGAGAACTACTCAGGGTTACTAAAAGGGGCAGTTATAGCGTGACTGCAGGAGCAGCAAGGACAAGCATTATCTGCAATATGCGTGGACCTGCCCAGGGATTCCTTTGAAGATGACTTCGGAAGTCACCTGACATTTCCCTAATATCACTGTATTATAACCCTCAATCTGCTTTTCAGGACCACTGGGACACAATCTGCATTAGTGTTAGCATATAAGAAGTAGAAATAAAATTATATCCCAAATATGGATTTTTCCTATCTGGTGCTTGAAAAATGAGCCATTTCTCTCAGCCCTCAAAGTCTGTGTATTTATGTTGAAAGCCTCTAGGTCAAAACCAAATATTTATTAACTGGAAAAAAAGTAAATGAAAAAAAAAAGAGTAACAAATAAAACTCCAAGTTATGCAAAATTGTTGTTGTTGTTCATCAGTAAGTCACGTCTGGCTCTGAAATCTCGTGGACTGCAGCATGTCAGGCTTCTCTATCCCTCACCATCTCCCAGAGTTTGCCCAAGTTCATGTCCATTGAATTGGTGATGCCTTCCAAGCATCCTCGGTTTCCCTCTTCTCCTCCTGCCTTCAATCTTTCCCAGCATCAGGATCTTTTCCAATGAGTCAGTTCTTCACAAACTGCGGCCAAAGTATTGAAGCTTCAGCTTCAGCATCAGTCCTTCCAATGAGTATTCAACGTTGATTTCCTTTAGGATTGACTGGTTTGATCTCCTTGCTGTCCAAGGGACTCTCAAGAGTCTTCTCCAGCACCACAGCTTGAGAGCAACATTTCTTCAGCACTCTGTCTTCTTTATGGTCCAGCTCTCACATCTGTAACATGACTACTGGTAAGACCATAGCCTTGACTACAGGACATTTGTCAGCAAAGTGATGTCTTTGCTTTTTAACACACCATCTAGGTTTATCATAGCTTTCCTGCCAAGAAGCAATCATCTTCTAATTTCATGGCTGCAGTCACCTTCTGCAGTGATTTTAGAGCCCAAGAAGAGGAAATCTGTCACTGCTCCCACCTTTTCCCCTATTTGCCATGAAGTCATAATCATAATCATTTCTCTTCAGTCATTAGACATTTATTACATGACTACTGGTAAGACCATAGCCTTACTACAGGACATTTGTCAGCAAAGTGATGTCTTTGCTTTTTAACACACCATCTAGGTTTATCATAGCTTTCCTGCCAAGAAGCAATCATCTTCTAATTTCATGGCTGCAGTCACCTTCTGCAGTGATTTTAGAGCCCAAGAAGAGGAAATCTGTCACTGCTCCCACCTTTTCCCCTATTTGCCATGAAGTCATAATCATAATCATTTCTCTTCAGTCATTAGACATTTATTCAACACCTACTATTTGAAAAGCACTAAGGAGGATACTTTGGAAATATAAAGGTATTTAATATATTGTCCCTATCTTCAGAGTTTATAATAAATAAAAATTATTTTAAAAATTCATTAGTGTTAGTTGCTGAGTCAAGTCCAAGTCTTTGCGACTCCATGGACTGTAGACCAGCAGGCTCCTCTGTCCATGGAATTCTCCAAGCAAGAATACTCGAGTGAGTTGCATTCCCTTCCAGGGATCTTCCCAACACAGAGCTCAAACCTGGGTCTCCTGCATGGCAAGAAGATTCTTTACCATCTGAGCCACCAGGAAAGGCCAAAAAAAAAATCCCTGTTACTCCCCATAAATAAGTTCTGATTATGATAAATACCAGGTACATTAAAAGTGAAATGTATAAAGATTGCTTATTCTCAAACCTTTGGCATAGAATTCCTATTTGAATGAGACTAATGCGATTAAAGAATAGACGGAGCCTGCAGAAAGGGAAAGTCTAGTTCTATTTAGGAGTATTTAATTGAAGGAGAGGAAAGGTAAACCTCTGGGACATAATTAGGTAGTCCAAGGGCAAGAAAAAACAACAGTATTAAAGATTCAACTAAATGCTAGGGGTTATGTGTATTACTCCCTTAGATAGAAATCCTAACTGATGAAGTCAAATAAAAGTGCCATAATAGAAAGCACTTGCTATTACTAACTACTGACCCAGTTCAGCTCAGTTCAGTTACTCAGTTGTGTCCGACTCTTTGCGACCCCATGAATCACAGCAGGCCAGGCCTCCCTGTCCATCACCAACTCCTGCAGTTCACTCAAACTCATGTCCATCGAGTCGCTGATGTCATCCAGCCATCTCATCCTTTGTCGTTCCCTTCTCCTCTTGACCCCAATCCCTCCCAGCATCAGGGTCTTTTCCAATGAGTCAACACTTTCCGTGAGGTGGCCAAAGTATTGGAGTTTCAGCTTCAGCATCAGTCCTTCCAATGAACACCTAGGACTGATCTCCTTTAGAATGGACTGGTTGGATCTCCTTGCAGTCTAAGGGAGTCTCAAGAGTCTTCTCCAACACCACAGTTCAAAAGCATCATTTCTTCAGTGCTCAGCTTTCTTCACAGTCCAACTCTCACATCCATACATGACACTGGAAAAACCATAGCCTTGACCAGAAAGACCTTTGTTGGCAAAGTAATATCTCTGCTTTTTAATATGCTGTCTATGTTGGTCATAATGCTCCTTCCAAGGAGCAAGTGTCTTTTAATTTCATGGCTGCGATCATCACCCAGTGGTTTGATCCAAATGGGAATAGACCTTTCTATTCCCATTCTATTCCCAAGGGGAAAGACAGCCTCAATTAAGATGAGACCAGAGAAGAATCTAAGGAGCTGCTGAAAGAATAGTTGACAGGGCACCAAGGGAGCAAAAGATAAAATTCGACGTAGATCAGGAAAGCTCTAAACAATATGGTAAGTGCTATACAGGGTGCTATAAAGGCAGTCTTCACAGAATTACATCTTGGAAGTGCGTGCCCCTCCACCCGTCAGCAAAAGATGGTCTGTTTCTATTTCAACTTCAGGATGATGACTCTAAAAGTATTCCTCTATTACCCACTAATTTGTTGGAAGAAGAGAAAGATGACTACAGACAACCTAGGGGACATTCAGACTAACTAGGATGGGGAACCAGTGAAGTTGTTCAGTCATGTCTGACTCTGCGATCCCATGGACTGTGACCTACCAGGCTTATCCATCTGTGGAATTTTCTAGGCAAGAGTACTAGAGTGGTTGGCCATTTCTTTCTCCGAGGATGGGGAAAGGTTAAGGAAAAGATAAAGCTGTCAGAATACAGGGAAAGGAGGAATTACTGCCAACTGTTAGGATCAGTGAAGGCTTGGGGCTCAGGAGACACATGAGCTTGGATTCAAGCCCTGAGCTAAATTTCTGCAGACAGGGAGAAAAATGGCAGCAGGTCAACACAGGGGATATTTAGGGGGAAATAAGGAGTCTGATTGGCTTCTGCAGAGATTATATTTGGGAGTTTATATGATTGAGCTGATTTCCAAAAGCACAAACTGAATCTCAGAGAAACTTGGCATCTTCCCTCAGGTTATGCACCTAGTAAGGCCAGAGCTCAGAAACAAAATCAAAGAAAGAAACAAACCAAGGAAGAGTCTAAAATTTGTCACAACCATCCAGGAAAAAGATCATCAAGCTTGAAGTGTATTACAGAGATAAAAATATGAAAGATTTGTCTGGGAGATTTGGCAGAGGGAGAAAGGACAGGGCTTGGTGAATTATTAGATAAAGGAATTAAGAATGAAAGCACAGGAAAATAAAGGAAAAAGGCTAGCTACACAAGGCCAGCATTATCAAATAATACTGTACTGTGTGTTTAGAAACACATACAACACGTGCTTCTGCAAATAAACATAGAATGCCAATTAATATGGAAAGGTGGAACTTAGTCTTTACAGAAGGAGAATTTTTATCCCATGGATTCAGTTCTACCATGTATTGTCTCTGGAAATAAACACACATACTGAAATTCTTACTCTGTAACATATGGAAGTTCTATCCCCACCACTAAGGTTATAAACCAAATTCCCACCAACCAAGGCAGTATAATATATACTGACAAATAAGGAATTGTTTCTTAAGAAAATCTACAGGTTAACACTTTCCTTTTGTGCTTGCTTCCATAAAATGGAAAGTAAATAAAATGAACCATAATATCACGTTAATCTCTCAGAAGTGTCTGACTCTTTGCAACCCCATGTTAGCCCACCAGGCTCCTCTGTCCATGGGATTTCCCAAGCAAGAATAATGGAGTGGGTAGCCATTCCCTTCTCCAGGGGATCTTCTTGACCCAGGGATAGAACCTGGATCTATGCATTGCAGGCAAATTCTTTACAGTCTGAGCCACCAGGGAAGCCCATAGCTATGATCTTAGTCACTGTAGCCTAGTGGAAAGGGGCATCGAAGGAGGATGGCAACCACTATCTATTTGCCATGTAAATTCAATACCAAAGTGGCTTGGGAGCTTGGGATTTTGGAGAGCTATTAGACACACATAACATATTTGTGAGATGAATTAATGAACAAATTAACAACTTAAGAACTTTGACCACATGGTCATTGACATAGCCAAATGTACCAGGCTTTATGGCAGTTATCTGAAATTCCAAACTAAGAACACACCAATAATGCATACATATGGATGAAGGGAAGATAATGTTACTCCATTGGCTTTCTGTGATTTATAACCAAAGTAGCTGCTACCAAAATGTTATGATCTGCTGGAGCCTTGAAAGTCAAGTGATTCAAACAGTTCTCCTACTGATCTGTTGTGTGTATTTGTGTGTGTGTCTGTGTCTGTGCGCTTAGTCGTGTACCCTCAGGCTCCTCTGTCCACGGAATTGTCCAGGCAAGAATGTTGAAGTAGGTTGCCATTTCCTTCCCCAGGGCATCTTCCTGACCCAGACCCATTTCTCTTTTGTCTCCTGCAACAGTAGGTGGATTCTTTATCACTGGCACCACCTGGGAAGCCCATTGACCTGCTAACCACTGACAAATTTCTCCCTGAAGGCTATTTTGCTAATTTGTGTTAGATTTAATGACAAACTCATTTAAAGTAACAATTTACTAATAAATAAAGTGATTGTTATTGCTCTTGTGATAGAAGTCCTGAAGGAAATAATCTGAGATAAGGTATAGAAACACTTTAGTTATAATAACATGAGACTGTCTCTCTGAAAGAAAAGCTTCTGATTCAAGAGCTAAAAAGAAAAATGGCAACTGTCATAAGCTAGGATGAGGGTGAAGCATTCTAGGCAAAAGGAACATCAGGCTTAACATTTGAAAGAAGAAAAGAAGGCCTTGAACACAGAGTGTTTAGAGCAGGTCATCGAGCCAAGAATGGAACAATAGCTCTGGAATATTTACCATGGAAGTCCTGCATGGCTAATAATGACTCATTTTGCCTTTTGTCTGCCTTGAACTTCAACACACACCCATGTCTTTAGGCCATAACATTTCCCCAAGTCTTTTGTCTTGGTTTCAGATCCATACTGTTGACTCCAGTGCATCTTCTCAGCCTCTGAATCTTACTAGACTTCACAATATGATCCAACATTTCATGTCAGTGCTGAATTATGGTGAACTCAGTATTACAGGGATGGGGGAGCCTGGTGGCCTGCCGTGTCTGGGGTTGCACAGCGTCAGACATGACTGAAGCAACTTAGCAGCAGCGGCAACAGCAGTATTACATTTCCTTCTTTTAAATTTTTCTTTGACTGAAGAGAGATAAGCTTTCCAAAATCCTTGTCCTTCTGTTTCCTAGTTAGACCTTGTCATTCACTGAAACCTGGAGGAAGAAGAGGCCATTATTCTGTAAAGGCAGATTCAGCCACATGCAGTCACTCACATACAGGTCCCCAAGTAAACCCTGGAGATGTATTCTGTCTGTGCTTCACGTTAAGATGGTCAACAGCAGCTTCCCTGACCTTCCTCTGTGGCTCTTAAAATAGTATTAGAATCCTCAGGTTCTTTATCCCCAAACCCTTCACATCTGGGCCATAGAGAGTGGCTTTACATTTGATACCAGAGAATAGAACTTCAAAAAATCAAATGTCTAGGCTGATTCGATATAAAGGAAGTAATAATAATCTCATCATCAATAAAAAATGGAGCAATGACAGTTCATGGCATGCAGTAGCAAAAGTCACTGCACATAATAACTCTCTTTGCTTGGAATCAAGTGCTGAAATATGTCAGCATTTCAGGGAAACAAATATATTGATAAGAGCACCCTAAACAAACAATGCTGGAGTCAACATTTTAACTTGAGTAACTAGAAGTGTTTCTACCAGTTCACTTAGCTTACTGGAATACAGACTCAACACTGGCCTACTTAAATGAAATTAAGATGCTAAAACTTCTTTGTATAGTACAGAGACAGAAATCCAACAGCTTAGGAGATCTTGGAGGGAATTTATTACCTATGATTTCATCATCCTCTAAATATGTCATAGTGAGGATCTAAGGGACATTTCCTTCACTAAGGTTTTGATTGACCCAGTTAACCCATCCTTCTCTTCTCAAACTCTACTCTCTTAAAAACTATGACACAACATTCTTCTGAGAACGCCTTCCCAGTATTCCACACTTACTCCTCTTCCTCCTCTGAGTCATAACACTGATGTTCCCCAGGTTTTATTCCTGGTTCTCTTTTTTTCTCACTCTATACCCTCTCTCTGTATATTGTTCATACTCACAGTGTCCTCTACAACCATGCACTATTGATTCCCAAAAAAGGTCTCTGCCTCATACCTCTCTCCTGGTTCCAGACCCATGTATATGGATGCCATTAAATTTATACATGTTTGCATATGACAAGCAGAGGTCTGCTGTTGCTGGAGTTAGAAGAGAAACTGCTACACAAGACAAGTCATGGATACAAGACTGAATTTAGCTGCTTCATGGAAGAGAGGCAGGAATGATAAGAATGCCCCTCTCTGAGACCCAGGTATGCAATCTCTTCCTAAGACTGAAGCTGGACTAAAACAACAGAGGACCTCATCACTACTACTACAAGCCAAACTGCACAACCAGCAAGGGCGTGGAAAGATCCCTGCTATGGTGCAGAGGTGCAGAAACCTGCAGGCTGAAGACAGAGCATAGACAGAAAACTCTGCTGGCAACCCAGACCCCACACTCAGCCAAAGGCAAAAGCAGCCCAACACCAGGGCAGTATGATGACCACAGTGCACTGAAGAGAGCACCAGAGGCAGACAACAAATCCAGATCAGCTCCTTACGAAACTGGGCACGTCCCCAGGGTCCTGGGGAAAAAGATGGCATGCTTATTTATATTCTGGCAAAAAGTACTGTTTACCTCAGTCTCTGCTGTTCGATACATAACGCCCAACATTTAACACAAAAAAATCACAAGACACACAAAAAGGAAAAATAATCATTTTCAAAAGATAAAAGAAAAATCACCCACTTTCAACAATTAAAACAATTAACAGAACCAAAATTTGATAAGCCAGATAGTAGGACTATCAAATTTTAAAATAACTGTGGTAAATATTGAAACACATAGTGAAAAGGTAACAGCATGCATGAATATATGAACTTTAGCAAAGAAATGAAAACTAAATGAAAGAACCAAATAGAAACACTTGAATTTATTATATTAAAAAACATAATATCAGAAATAGATAATTCCATGGAAAGGCTCATCAGTAGACTTGACAGAGCTAATAAAATAATCACTGAAACTGAAAATGTATTGATCTTTCTTGAAAACTTTTGTAAAATTGGAAATAGGTCATTTTAAAATATTGGCTCACTTAATTATACAGATCTTCCAAATGCTGCCATGTTTTATCACACAATATTTTTTGAAACATGTGTTTAATGTTACTACCAATCTCAATGGAAAAATCTGTAAGTATTTGGAAGCCATCAAGTCATAGTAGTAAATATCAGTTTTCCAAAATTATCATTTTTGCTTGAAAGCTCAAATTTTGTTAGCAACAAATACCAAATACCACCAGATATTTTTCTTGAAGTGATAGCTCATTTCATTCATTTTTCAAGACTCCAAAGAGTCTACTCTGAATAATTATAATTTTCTGCCAGTATTATTTTTAAGTAAAATTGATATTTCTTTTGAAAAAAGTGGCTAGTTCAGCTCACAATTCAAACACAAATGACTCACCCCCTGACAAGCTTTGTAAGTCAATATGTCTTATTTTCTCATTTTGCTGAATGGAATATAAAAAAATACACAGAATAGGGTAAAAATAAAATAAAATTAATAACTTTTAGGATTTCATCAAGGACACTTTTAAATGAAACTGGGCATTGTTTAAGCTGCAAGTGCTTTTCAGTAAAGACTATGATGACAACAGGACTATAACCTGCCTTAGTAAGCACTTAGTAATTAATGCTATATCAGCAGCAAATTAACCCAAACAGCTTTTTGTTATCAATGTAAATGTCAACATACTTTTTAAAAAAAGCAATAATGTCTATTTATTATAAAATACTAATGGATTTTTAGTAAAGCAAAGGAGAAAAGGAAAGACACAAGCATCTGAATTCAGATCCAAAGAATAGCAAGGAGAGATGAGAAAGCGTTCCTCAGTGATCAATGCAAGAAAATAGAGGAAAACAACAGAATGGGAAAGATGAGAGCTCTCTTGAAGAAAATTAGAGATGCCAAGGGAATATTTCATGCAAAGATGGGCTTGATAAAGGACAAAAATGGTATGGATCTAACAGAAGCAGAAGATATTAAGAAGAAATGGCAAGAATACACAAAAGTACTGTACAAAAAAGATTTCCATGACCCAGATAATCTATTGGTGTGATCACTGAACTAGAGCCAGGCATCCTGGAATGTGAAGTCAAGTGGGCCTTAGAAAGCATCACTACTAACAAAGCTAGAGGAGGTGATGGAATTCCAGTTGAGCTGTTTCAAATCCTGAAAGATGATGCTGTGAAAGTTTTGCACTCCATATGCCAGCAAATTTGGAAAACTCAGCAGTGGCCACAGGACTGGAAAAGGTCAGTTTTCATTTCAATCCCAAAGAAAGGCAATGCCAAAGAATGCTCAAACTACCACACAATTGCACTCATCTCACACGTTAGCGAAGTGATGCTCAAAATTCTATAAGCCAGGCTTCAGCAATATGTGAACCACAAACTTCCAGATGTTCACCTGGTTTTAGAGAAGGCAGAGGAACCAGAGATCAAATTGCCAACATCTGCTGGACCATCAAAAAAGCAAGAGAGTTCCAGAAAAACATATATTTCTGCTTTATTGACTATGCCAAAGCCTTTGACTCTGTGGATCACAATCAACTGTGGAAAAAATCTGACAGAGATGGGAATACCAGACCACCTGACCTTCCTCTTGAGAAACCTATATGCAGGTCAGGAAGCAACAGTTAGAACTGGACATGGAACAACAGACTGGTTCCAAATAGGAAAAGGAGTACATCAAGGCTCTATACTGTCACCCTGCTTATTTAACTTCTATGCAGAGTACATCATGAGAAACGCTAGGCTGGAAAGGCACAAGCTGGAATCAAGATTTCTAGGAGAAACATCCTTAATCTCAGATATGCAGATGACACCACCCTTATGGTAGAAAGTGAAGAGGAACTAAAAAGCCTCTTGATGAAAGTGCAAGAGGAGAGTGAAAAAATTGGCTTAAAGCTCAACATTCAGAAAACGAAGATTATGGCATCTGGTCCCATCACTTCATGGGAAATAGATGGGGAAACAGTGGAAACAGTTTCAGACTTTATTTGGGGGGCTCTGAAATCACTGCAGATGGTAATGAGAGCCATGAAATTAAAAGATGCTTACTCTTTGGAAGGAAAGTTATGTACAACCTAGGTGGCATATTCAAAGCAGAGACATTACTTTGCCGACTAAGGTCCATCTAGTCAAGGCTATGGTTTTTCCAGTAGTCATGTATGGATGTGAGAGTTGAACTGTGAAGAAGGCTGAGTGCCGAAGAATTGATGCTTTTGAACTGTGGTGTTGGAGAAGACTCTTGAGAGTCCCTTGGATTGCAAGGAGATCCAGCCAGTCCATTCTAAAGGAAATCAGTCCTGGGTGTTCATTTGAAGGGCTGATGCTGAAAATGAAACTCCAATACTTTGGCCACCTCATGCCAAGAATTTACTCATTGGAAAAGACTCTTATGCTGGGAAGGATTGAGGACAGAAGGAGAAGACAACAGAGGATGAGATAGATGGCTGGATGGCATCACCAACTCGATGGACATGAGTTTGAGTAAACTCCAGGAATTGGTGATGGACAGGGAGGACTGGCATGCTGTGATTCATGGGGCTGCAATGAGTCAGACACGACTGAGCGACTGAACTGCCTGAATGGATTTTTACCTCATGGGTCCTATGAAAGTGTCTTAAAGACTCCAGGCATCAACATACCATGTTTTGAAAATCACTAACCTCTCTCAACTCTTCACAGCACCTTAAACATTGAACATATCCTGATTGAAAACCGTTCCCCTAAAATTCAATAAACCATCTGCATTTCTTACTTTGAATGATTACACTACAGTCCAGTTACTCATCAAAGTATAGAAATGACCAGAAATTGAATGGGTAATAATCTCTTTTGTCCTCCATTTTCTCCCACTACCATCAGATTCACCCTATTAACTTATCTCAGTGAAATTACTTGTACAGTTGACCCTTACACACCATGAGTAAAGGGAGAACTGATTCTCCATGCAGTTGAGAAATCTGAGTACAACTTATCACTATAATAGTAGGCCTCCCTATTCTCAGTTTCTTCATATCTGCAGTTTCACATCCACTAATTCAATCATAGAACTTCTAGTAAGTACTTATTATTGGGGAAAAAATGTATAAGCGGATTCATATAGTTCAAACCCATGTTGTTCAAGGGTCAGCTGTATCTATTTCATCTGTACCACACTCCACTTTTATTGTCATAACATAGTTCTCTATAATTTCCTCTTCATAACATTACTATAGC
Source organism: Madoqua kirkii (assembly GCA_006408675.1). Taxonomy (NCBI): domain Eukaryota; kingdom Metazoa; phylum Chordata; class Mammalia; order Artiodactyla; family Bovidae; genus Madoqua; species Madoqua kirkii. The sequence continues at coordinate 26,560 of SJYC01001004.1, forward strand.
ATATAAACAATTACCATTGCTTGCCCCACTCTCCCCCTGTCATTGCTCTTCCACATTTTCTAAGTTCAGTTCAGTTGCTCAGTTGTGTCTGATCTTTGTGACCCCATGAATTGCAGCACACCAGGCCTCCCTGTTCATTACCAGTCCACCCAGACTCACATCCATCGAGTCTGTGATGCCATCCAGCCATTTCATCCTCAGTCGTCCCCTTCTCCTGCCCCCAATTCCTCCCAGTATCAGAGTCTTTTCCAATGAGTCTGCTCTTCGCATGAGGTGGCCAAAGTACTGGAGTTTCAACTTTAGCATCATTCTCTCCAATGAAATCCCAGAGTTGATCTCCTTTAGAATGGACTGGCTGGATCTCCTTGCAGTCCAAGGGACTCTCAAGAGTCTTCTCCAACACCACAGGTCAAAAGCATCAATTCTTCGGCACTCAGCCTTCTTCACAGTTCAACTCTCACATCCATACATGACTACTGGAAAAACCATAGCCTTGACTAGATGGACCTTAGTCGGCAAAGTAATGTCTCTGCTTTTGAATATACTATTCAGGTTGGTCATAACTTTTCTTCCAAGGAGTAGCCATCTTTTAATTTCATGGCTGCCATCACCATTTGCAATGATTTTGGAGCCCCCCAAAATAAAGTCTGACACTGTTTTCACTGTTTCCCCATCTATTTCCCATGAAGTGATGGGACCAGATGCCATAATCTTCGTTTTCTGAATGTTGAGCTTTAAGCCAACTTTTTCACTCTCCTCTTTCACTTTCATCAAGAGGCCCTTTAGCAACTGGCTGGATCTCCTTGCAGTCCAAGGGACTCTCAAGAGTCTTCTCCAACACCACAGGTCAAAAGCATCAATTCTTCGGCACTCAGCCTTCTTCACAGTTCAACTCTCACATCCATACATGACTACTGGAAAAACCATAGCCTTGACTAGATGGACCTTAGTCGGCAAAGTAATGTCTCTGCTTTTGAATATACTATTCAGGTTGGTCATAACTTTTCTTCCAAGGAGTAGCCATCTTTTAATTTCATGGCTGCCATCACCATTTGCAATGATTTTGGAGCCCCCCAAAATAAAGTCTGACACTGTTTTCACTGTTTCCCCATCTATTTCCCATGAAGTGATGGGACCAGATGCCATAATCTTCGTTTTCTGAATGTTGAGCTTTAAGCCAACTTTTTCACTCTCCTCTTTCACTTTCATCAAGAGGCCCTTTAGCTCCTCTTCACTTTCTCCCATACAGGTGGTATCATCTGCATATCTGAGGTTATTGATATTTCTCCTGGCAATCTTGATTCCAGCTTGTGCTTCTTCCAGTCCAGTGTTTCTCATGATGTACTCTGCATAGAAGTTAAATAAGCAGGGTGACAATATACAGCCTTGACGTACTCCTTTTCCTATTTGGAACCAGTCTGTTGTTCCATGTCCAGTTCCAACTGTTGCTTCCTGATCTGCATCCAGATTTCTCAAGAGGCTGGTTAGGTGGTCTGGTATTCCCATCTCTTTCAGAATTTTCCACAGTTTATTGTGATCCACACAGTTAAAGCCTTTGGCATAGTCAATAAAGCAGAAAGAGATGTTTTTCTGGAACTCTCTTGCTTTTTCCATGATCCAGCGGATGTTGGCAATTTGATCTCTGGTTCCTCTGCCTTTTCTAAAACCAACTTGTACATCAGAGAGTTCATGGTTCACATATTGCTGAAGCCTGGCTTGCAGAATTTTGAGCATCACTTTACTAGCATGTGAGATGAGCGCAATTGTGCTATAGTTTGAGCATTCTTTTGCATTGCCTTTCTTTGGAATTGGAATGAAAAAATTCAAATTATTTTTCCCAGACTATTTGCCCATGACAAACACAGAAGAATTGTCCACAAAGTCCTCCCTAATGCCTGTATACCTTTATGGTTCAATCTTTTAAGTCAGTTTCTGGTACTACCATACATACACATTACATTCCAACCACAGAAGGTTTCATACCTTCCCATTTTATATCCATGTTACATTCCTACTTATCTTTGATGACTCAGCTCATGAATATCCTTACCTAAGCGAAGTTGATAATCTCCTCTTAAAGATCTAAAGAAGAGGAATAAGCCAGGATGAAGACATCAGGGAAAAGAGGCTTCCCAGAAAAACATGACAAAGACACACTGGATTGCTCAAAATGTTAGTGCTGCAAATAAGGATTAAAGACATGATTACCTCATAAACATGTTATTTCAGGATTTTGTTATATGTAGTTGTTATGTTTTTGGTAATAGTTTTTCACTAATGTTACATACAGTTCCTCTTAATAAGACTTACTGTAACAGAGGACTACTCAGTAGCACTGCCCCAATTTCATTTTTAAAAACAATAATTGTTAGACTGCAGGACATCATGATATACTGATCTGCCTTTTTGTAAAAGGTCATTTTAAAAACAGATTTATAGGTCTCAAGTGAAACTTTAAAAACTGTCCTTATCTTGACAGAATTAAGCCACATATACTACTAAAGTAAGATTTAAGCAAAATAGAAACCTCGATATCATTCCGTGGAAAAAGATATTTTCCTGCACAGAAAAGGAACCTTTGTTTAAAAAGTACCAAAACATTCTCCTTATTCTGTGTTGCCTTCTCTCTTAAGAACAATGGGATCTATTTGCATTTCTTCAAGCAAATTCTGCTATTCCCTTGTCTATGGTTAATGAATGCATCAGAGAATCTGGCTGTCACCACTTTTATATGCCAGTTTGGAGTGATAGCCAGGCATTTAATTTTGTCGTGAATAGGATGAATTCCTCCAGAGAAGTCCTATGTATTGAGTTATTGGATTCTATTGCCCTTCATACTATTAACTGGTAAGATTTATTGAGCCATACTTCTGAACATATCTGAAACGTTGATAATTATAGATAACAATAGCTATAATATCTTGAAATATAAGAATAATCTGAATCCAAGGAAGGTTATATTTTATTCCTTCCTAAAATATAGACTTGATCATGCCACTGTCCTGCTTAAACACTTTTTATTCTAATGCATGGCTATCAACAAAGACTAAAGTGTGTTCCATGAAGCATAGGTATCCTTCAACATACTAATAAAGATTTCAGAAGCAAATTTTTCATGGTTAAGTAAGTTTGGGAAACACTATATCAAACAAGGTAAAATAATTCTTTACTACAGGATTTTCCTGAACCTTTAATTTGTCGTTATGTACTATGAATGCCTGAGAGAAGGATATATGCAGGATTTTCAAAACGTGTTTGTTTATAGTCTTTTGGGGGAAATTTTAAACTCCACCAAACACCTAGATACACCTATATAGGTGAAGCACTGGCTTGCTCAATAAAGTGCCAATGGCTTAGCATTGTCTTTAAAGTCTCCTTACCTTGCCACTGGGCATTGGTCTACCTTCCTGGCCTCACTTCCCACCACCAATCCGAGCACATTACACCCGAGCTACATTAGACTACTTGCTATTTCCTATACATATTCCCCTTAACATTTCTCACCAGTATACTGAACCATTCTACACACCATGCCTGTTTCTTCTCTCTGCTAAAGACACACTACTCACATTGTAAGTTATGGTCATCACCCCTCAAAATGATTCAAGCCAAATGAATCCCTTAGTCCTCAATGCTCCCAGAGCACCTTCACGCACCAATGTCCATGTAAATGAGATGAACTTCATGTTTCCCTCAGGTTACGAGTGGACTGCAGGCAAGAGTCACTCTATTACACTGTACATCCTTGAAGAATCTAAAATACAACATAGTAAGCACCCAGTTTGTTTTCACAGAAGTTATACTTAACTTTTATATTTAAGTATAACATAGGTTTAAAAGAATTTACTGTATCTCTTGGAAAATCAGTAATCTATGTTTTATATATGGCAACAATTACTTAAAACATTTGATGAACTACAAATTCCCTATTACATAAGTATGATTAATAACAGAGTCTAGTATAGGGCATTCAGAAAGATGTTTAGAATACTCACTTAAAATTAACTCTAAAAGAAAAACAATACCAGACCCAATCAAACCAAATATAATCCATTTATAAACTGACAAGCAAATTGAATCTAAAGGATGAACATGGCTAATTTTATGATTACCGCTCAATTTATCTATAGACAGTAAAAGCCTTGGATCATGGTCCTATCATTAATAAATAAGAAAGGAATCCTACAAGCCTACAAATGAATGCCCTTTTTATAGAATAATAACCTGAGCTATTCTTTTCTAGGACTCAAAAAAATCACGTAAAAAAAAAAACTAGTAATCTATGACTGCCAGATTAATTTGGTTTTTCTTTCTCCTCTACTCTCATGTAAGCTTCCAGAAAACTATTTTCTAACCCTATAGAAACTATTAAACTGGATGGAGGTTCATGACATTGTACAGGAGGCAGTGAAAAGACCACCCCCAAGAAAAAGAGTGCAAAAAGGCAAAATAGTTGTCTGAAGAGGCCTTACAAATAGCTGAGAAAAGAAGAGAAGCAAAAGGCAAAGGAAAAAAGGAAATATGCACCCATTTGGATACAGAGTTCCAAAGAATAGCAAGGAGATAAGAAAGCCTTCCTCAGTGATCAATGCAAAGAAACAGAGGAAAACAATACAATGGGAAAGATTAGAGATCTCTTCAAGAAAATTAGACATACCAAAGGAACATTACATGCAAAAATGAGCTCAATAAAGGACATAAATGGTATGGACCTAACTGAAGCAGAAGATATTAAGAAGAAGTGGCAAGAATACACAGAAGAACTATACAAAAACGATCTTCATGACCCAGATAACCACGATGGTGTGATCACTCAACTAGAGCCAGACATCCTAGAATGCAAAGTCAAGTGGGCCTTAGGAAGCATCACTACAAACAAAGCTAGTGGAGGTAATGAAATTACAGTTGAGCTATTTCAAATCCTCAAAGATGATACTGTGAAAGTGCTGCACTCAATATGCCAGCAAATTTGGAAAACTCAACACTAGCCACAGGACTGGAAAAGGTCAGTTTTCACTCTAATCCCAAAGAAAGGCAATGCCAGAGAATGTTCAGACTACCACATAATTGCACTTATCTCACACTCTAGCAAAATAATGCTCCAAGCCAGGCTTCAACAGTACATGAACCATGAACTTCCAGATGTTCAAGTTGGATTTAGAAGAAGTAGAAAACCAGAGATCAAATTGCCAACATCTGTTAGATCACAGAAAAAGCAAGAGAGTTCCAGAAAAACATCTACTTCTGCTTCATTGACCACACCAAACCTTTGACTGTGTGGATCACAACAAACTGTGGAAAATTCTTCAGGAGATGGGAATCACCTGATCTATCTCTTGAGAAATCTGTATGCAGGTAAAAAAGCAACAGTAGAACTGGACATGGATCAACAGACTGGTTCAAAATCGGGAAAGGAGTACATCAAAGCTGCATATTTTCACCCTGCTTATTTAACTTCTATGCAGAGTATATCATGTGAAATGCTTGCCTGGATGAATACAGCTGGAATCAAGATTGCAGGGAGAAATACCAATAACCTCAGATATGCAGACGACACCACCCTTATGGCAGAAAGTGAAGAGAAACTAAAAAGCCTCTTGATGAAAGTGAAAGTGGAGAGTGAAAAAGTTGGCTTAAAGCTCAACATTCAGAAAACTAAGATCATAGCATCTGGCTCCATCACTTCATGGGAAATATATGGGGAAATAGTGGTTGGCTTTATTTTGGGGGACTCCAAAATCACTGCAGATGGTGACTGCATGAAATTAAAAGACACTTACTCCTTGGAAGAGAAGTTATGTCCAACCTAGACAGCATATTCAAAAGCAGAGACATTACTTTGCCAACAAAGGTCCATCTAGTCAAAGCTATGGTTTTTCCAGTGGTCATGTATGGGTGTGAGATTTGGACTATAAAGAAAGCTGAGTGCTGAGGAATTGATGCTTTTAAACCGTGGTGTTGGAGAAGACCCTTGAGAGTCCCTTGGACTGCAAAGACAGACAATCAGTCCATCCTAAAGGAAAGCAGTCCCGAATATTCATTGAAAGACTGATGCTGAAGCTGAAGTTCCAATACTTTGGCCACCTGATGCAAAGAACTGACTCATTGGAAAAGACCCTGGTGCTGGGAAAGATTTAAAGTGGGAGGAGAAGGGGAAGACAGAGGATGAAATGGTTGAATGGCGTCACTGACTTGGAGATGAGTTTGACCAAGCTTCAGGAGTTGGTGATGGACAGGGAAGCCTGGCATGATGCTGTCCAAGGGGTTGCAAAGAGTCAGACACGACTGAGTGACTGAACTGAAAGAAAATATTGTACCATATGTTTGCATATGTGAATGTTCAGTCATGTCCGACTCTTTGAGAACCCACCATGGACTGTAGCCACCAGGCTCTTAATTTTCCAGGCAATAATACTGGAGTGAATTGCCATTTCCTTCTCCAAGGGATCTTCCTGGTCCAGAGATCAAACCCTCATCTCTTGCATTTTCCTGCACTGGCAAGCAGATTCTTTACCACTGAGCCACCAAGGAAGCAAGAAGAGCATTTAACACTGCTCCTTTACCTCAGTGTCTCCTCCCTTGCCATTTATCTTTGCTCTTTGATCTTTTGAGGCCATTATTTGAGTTAAAGAAAAGAAAAACTTGTAGTGATAGGGAGTTTAAATGTGGTGAATGGGGACAAACATCTTTAAGAAGAAACTGTATTAACATCTCTTATTTCAGAAGTCTATAGGAAAAGTAAGTCCCCCAAAATATGAAATCTCCTTCCCTCTCACCTGCTTCCCTCCAGTTCCTTCCATCTTTTTCTTCCCTTCCTGAACTTTTCAGTCTGAAAAACTGAGATGCGGCAGAGCAATACAGGCAGCCACGCTAAGGAAAAGCTTGATGTAGGCTACCAGAGCTCAAACTCTATAGTGGATTCATTTAAAATTTTGAGACTTCCCTGGTGGCATATAATATAGGAATCAACCCTCCAATGCAGGGGACACAGGTTTGATCCCTAGCCCGGGAAGATCTCACATTGTCCATGGGCCATAACTACTAAAGTCAATGCATCTAGAATATGTGCTCTGCCACAAGAGAAGCCACCACAATAAGAAGCCCATGCATCACAAAAAAAGAGTAGCCCCTGCTTACTTTTTGCAAAAAAAAAACTGTTTACTTTTTTGAAAAAAGAAAGTTTGTAGTCATCTTAGAGTGTGAATGCTTTTAGGGAGAGGAATTAAGGGAGGAGCATATATCCATAATTACTTGAGTTAAAAGGTAAGATATTGAGGGCTTTTATTTCAGCTCAGTCATTCAGTCATGTCTGACTCTGTGACCCCATGGACCACAGCACACCAGGCTTCCCTGTCCATCATCAACTCCCAGAGTCTACTCAAACTCATGTCCATTGAGTCAGTGATGTCATCCAACCATCTCATCCTCTGTCTTCCCCTTCTCCTCCTGCTTTCAATCTTTCCCAGCATCAGGGTCTTTTCAGTGTCAGCTCTTTGCATCAGGTAGCTAAAGTATTGGAGTTTCAAATTCAGCATCAGTCCTTCCAGTGATATTCAAGACTGACTTCTCTCTAGGATGGACTGGTTGGATCTCTTTGACTCTCAAGAGTCTTCTCCAACACCACAGTTCAAAAGCATTAATTATCCGGCTGACACCAAAGTATCAGAGGAAAAGGAGAGTTGCTTTGTTTAAAATTTAGAAAAAGAAAATTTTCTTTCTCTCTGGTTAGTTGTTTTGCTTGCTTGCTTACTCTTGAAAGGGAGTTGCAGAAAGGAGAGAAGCTAAGAGATGAAAGAAGAGGGTAATAGCACAAGAGAGGCTGGGATGAGCAGAGCTTCTTCACGGTGGCAAGGTCAAGAGTGAATGTTTTGCAATAGCAACATCTATGCTGAAAATTAAAGCTATCTGTGTCATAGTAATATAAACCCTTCTCTGACTCCTCCATGAAATCCCCCATAAATTCTGTTTACTAATCAGTTTTCTGTGAGTGATTGTGGGTAAAAGTCAAAGAGATGCAAATTTCATGTGTAGGTCAATTTGAGATAACACATTCTAAGAATCAAGAGGAAGTAAAAAGCCACTGTAATATAAGACCCCTGAAAATCTGCATAAGCTGAAGCATGGGGCTTTGTAATTTCACAAGCCATTGTTTTAGCAAGCTTTGAATCCAGATACAGCTACTTGGTCTTGAATCTCAGCTTGACCATTTATTGGCTGTTACCTTGGGTTAGTTAATTTCTTGCTCCATTTTCTTATCTGTGACATAAACATAATAACAGTGCCCCCATTATATGCCTCACAGGGAAGAAGCATCTATTAAATGTTAGTTATATACACTTTAAATTGTTTAGCAAATGGATTGCCAAGAACTAGGGCTCTTGAGTGCTACAAAGTGAAAAATACAAACACTTCATTAAAGAAGCATTTTTTAAACCATCACGCAATTCTTTGAAAATCAAGTCTCTCTTGTGTTGTAAGGCAGTCCCACTGTGACTCTCAGTACCACATAGAAGGGACAGTGACGCTCCAAATTTCTTTCCTCTTGACCCCTCCTGTACAGTTGTGTTTGAATACTTACAGAGATTACAGAAGGATACATAAGATGGAAGTGTTAATTTGTTCAAGACGCATTGGCACAGGTTGGCCATTCAGAGAGGAAGTTTCAGAGCACTGAAAAATATCTGAGACAGGTGTTAAAGGCAATCACCACTGTATACTGAGTGAGTGGATTGGGCCCAGGGGCCACCAAAGCATACAGCTGCCACCACCAAGCCTCGACGATGCTCAACGAGGTCTAGGAAAAGGTGGATGCGCTCCCAGTCTGGAGTCAATATTTAAAAAAAACAGGGCGAGACACCAAATATATAGTAGGTAGTCCTTTCTATGTTTCTAATTATTCCAGGGCAGGGCTAGTTTTCCCCAAGCAGACAGTTTATAAACTCACAACCAGGCTCCCTGTCCTGGAGTCTAATGTCTGATGCACCAGGTCCACTGGTTTCCCCAAAGTGCAAGCGGAGCTGGGGTACCCACTCCTGATAATATTCCTATGTCCATGAATTTTAATCAATAAATCCTGTTCCAAAAAACTGTGAGATCTGTGTGATGCCTGGACATCCATCATTGCTTCCTTATTAGAGCTCAAGGGACTTCTTTAGTCTTTGGACAGCTTCCCCCCACCATGGTTGTATTAATAGCTTTACCGTTAATTGAGCATTCCATCTGCTGCTCATAAACAAGAAAGCAAGCCTAAGCCAGTGAAAGAGAACGTGTGAAGTTGGCTGCTGACAGCTTACTGGACAGTTTTGCCCAGGAGACTGTCTGATGGGATTAAATTCAGAAGTAAGAGTAAATGCCACCTTCCAATTATGAGCCTCGAGCCTTCATTTTCACTGAACCATTTCCACCTTCTGCATGTCTTCTCTCAATTGTCTTGTCCAAAGACACGAGTGTTACTTTAATTAGCTTCTTTTTAAAACCTTTGCTATTTCTTCTTATTAAAACTACCCATCTTAGCAGAGCATGACTCATCCTTCCTTCTCACAAGTTTATTAAGAGAAAGAGCTGGAAGGTTTTACAAGTTTATTTATAAATGTTAAGAACCACAAATAAACCTCACCAAATAAAGTCAATAGCTACATCTACACAGTATTTCTAAGGGTTCTCGATTATGCCCAGGCTTCCCTGGTGGTTCACTGGTAAAGAACCCATCTCAGTTCAGTTCAGTCACTCAGTCATGTCCAACTCTATATGACCCCATGGACTGTAGCACTCTATGCTTCCTTGGCCATTATCAACTCCCTGTAAGAAAGGCATTGCCTTTCTTTGGAATTGGAATTAGTCCTGAATGTTCATTGGAAGGACTGATGCTGATGCTGAAACTACAGTACTTTGGCCACCAGATGTGAAGAGCATTGGAAAAGACCCTGATGCTGGGAAAGATTGAAGGTGGGAGGAGAAGGGGATGACAGAGGATGAGATGGTTGGATGGCATCACTGACTCCATGGACATGAGTTTGAGCAAGCTCCAGGAGTTGGGGTGGACAAGGAAGCCTGGCCTGCTGCAGTTCATGGAGTTGAAAAGAGTCAGACATGACTGAACAACTGAACTTACTGACTGACTGATTTCCTTTACCATTGACTGGTTTGATCTTGCTGTTCAAGGGACTCTAAAGAGTATTCTCCAACTCACAGTTCAAAAGCATCAATTCTTAGATGCTCAGCTTGCTTTATGGTCCAACTCTCACATCCATTCAAACTATTGGAAAAACCATAATTTTGACTAGACAGACCTTTGTTGGCAAAGTAATGTCTCTGCTTTTTAATATGCTGTCTAGGTTTGTTACAGGTTTTCTTCCAAGGAGCAAGTGTCTTTTAATTTCATGAATGCAGTCACCATCTGCAGTGATTTTGGAGCCCAAGAAAATAAAGTCTGTCACAGTTTCCATTGTTTCCCCATCTGAAATGCAGGTTGAATCCCTGGTCAGGTAGATCCCCTGAGATGGCAACCCACTCTGATATTCCTGCCTGGAGAATCCCATAGACAGAGGAGTCTGGTAGGCTGCTGTCCAAGAGGTTGCAGAGTTGCACATGACTGAGTATGCACACCATCTATCGCCAACCATACAATAGAGACAATATGAAATGCCATTGAATGTTCCTAAAGTAAATGCCAGCAAATTTGGAAAACTCAGCAGTGGCCACAGGACTGGAAAAAGTCAGTTTTCATTCCAATTCCAAAGAAAGGCAATGCCAAAGAATGCTCAAACTACCACACAATTGTACTCATGTCACATGCTAGTAAAGTAATGCTCAAAATTCTCCAAGCCAGGCTTCAGCAGTACGTGAACTGTGAACTTCCTGATGTTCAAGTAGGTTTTAGAAAAGGCAGAGGGACCAGAGATCAAATTGCCAACATCCGCTGGATCATGGAAAAAGCAAGAGAGTTTCATAAAAACATCCATTTCTGCTTTATTGACTATACCAAGGCCTTTGACCGTGTGGATCACAATAAACTGTGGAAAATTCTTCAAGAGATGGGAATGCCAGGCCACCTGACCTACTTCTGGAGAAATATGGATGCAGATGAGGAAGCAATAGTTAGAAATGGACGTGGAACAACAGATTGGTTCCAAATAGGAAAAGGAGTACATCAGGGCTGTATATTGTCATCCTGCTTATTTAACTTCTATACAGAGTACATCATGAGAAATGCTGGGCTGGAAGAAACACAAGCTGGAATCAAGATTGCAGGGAGAAATATCAATAACGTCAGATATGCAGATGATACCACCCTTATGGCAGAAAGTGAAGAGGAGCTAAACAGCCTCTTGATGAAAGTGAAAGAGGAGAGTGAAAAAGTTGGCTTAAAGCTCAACATTCAGAAAACGAAGATCATGGCATCTGGTCCCATCACTTCATGGGAAATAGATGGGGAAACAGTGGAAACAGTGTCAGACTTTATTTTTCTGGGCTCCAAAATCACTGCAGATGGTGACTGTAGTCATGAAATTAGAAGACATTTACTTCTTGGAAGAAAAGTTATGACCAACCTAGATAGCATACTAAAAAGCAGAAACATTGCTTTGCCGACTAAGGTCCATCTAGTCAAGGCTATGGTTTTTCCTGTGGTCATGTATAGATGTGAGAGTTGGACTGTGAAGAAGGCTGAGCACCGAAGAATTAATGCTTTTGAACTGTGGTGTTGGAGAAGATTCTTGAGAGTCCCTTGGACTGCAAGGAGATCCAACTAGTCCATTCTGAAGGAGATCAACCCTGAGATTTCTTTGGAAGGAATGATGCTGAAGCTGAAACTCCAGTACTTTGGCCGCCTCATGAGAAGAGTTGACTCACTGGAAAAGGCTTTGATGCTGGGAGGGATTTAGGGGCAGAAGGAGAAGGGGACAACCAAGAATGAGATGGCTTGATGGCATCATGGGCTTGAGGGACGTGAGTCTGAGTGAATTCTGGGATATGGTTATGAACAGGGGTGCCTGGCGTGCTGCGATTCATGAGGTTGCACAAAGTCGGACACGACTGAGCGACTGAACTGAACTGTATGGATGTGAGAGTTGGACTGTGAAGAAGGCTGAGCACCAAACAATTGGTGCTTTTGAACTGTGGTGTTGGAGAAGACTCTTGAGAGTCCCTTGGACTGCAAGGAGCTCTAACCAGTCCATTCTGAAGGTAATCAGCCCTGGGATTTCTTTGGAAGGAATGATGCTAAAGCTGAAACTCCAGTACTTTGGCCACCTCATGAGAAGAGTTGACTCACTGGAAAAAACTTTGATGCTGGAGGGATTGGGGTCAGGATGAGAAGGGGACGACCAAGGATGAGCTGGCTGGATGGCATCACAGACTCGATGGACATGAGTCTGAGTGAACTCCAGGAGTTGGTGATGGACAGGGAGGCCTAGTGTGCTGCGATTCATGGGGTCGCAAAGATTCAGACACGACTGAATGACTGAACTGAACTGAACTGAAAGTAAATCAGATTGGATCCTAAGGCTTACAGGAAAAGGATTGAGTGTGAGATCTTATCCTCCGTTTGGTGCTGTAGCTTCACAAACTGTTCTATCCTAAAGATACAAGTCTACACCCAACCTTTCTTCCATCCACCCTGCGTTCTCTTCCCCCAACTCTTTCTTTCAAAACTCTACTGCAAACTTACCATTTATGAAATAAGAGCACAAAGATAATGTAAATGCACAAAATAACATGCTGTCATTTGTTTTCAATATTTTACATGAAATCATCTCCCACAAGCCTCATAAACATCAAGATTTCCCAGAAGTCTTGTTTCTTCACTGACACCAAAGCTTCAGTATCCACATATACACTGATGACTCCAAAATCCATATCTTTAGCTCAGAACCCTCTAGTGGCTTCACAGACATATTTAATTTAATATAAAACACCATCTCTCCCCAAAAATGTGTTCTTTTTTCTGCATTTCCTTTCTTGTGGACTAGCATCACTAACTCACACAGTCATCCAGGGGTATATAAGATACACTAGACATCGGGAGATCGTGTACACCTATGGCTGATTCATGTCAGTGTATGGCAAAACCAATACAGTATTGTAAAATAAAATAAAGTATTAAATAAATTTAAAAGAATAAAGTCTTTTTTAAAATAAATAAATAAACAAGATTCCCAGGTAAATTGAAAAAACAAACAAACAAACAAAAAAAGATACACTAGAGATATCAATTTAATGGCTCTTTAATCTGTCCTTTCCTTTCTGCTCCTTAAAGTCCTCATCTCTTTTCCCCTGGATATCGCAGTAGAGGCCCAGTTACATGGGCTCCCTCCGTCTGGCCCACTTCCTCTGCTCCTCATGACTGCTGCCAGAATGATGTTGCTAATATATAAATATCATTTCTCTCCTCTGCTTAAAATTCCTTTTGTATGTCCCCATAATTTTTACCTTAGAGTCAAAATTTCTTCGCTTACACACAAAGCTCTTCATGACCAGGTACCTACCTACTAAGTGAAGTTGCTCAGTCATTTCTGACTCTTTGCAATCCCATGGACTGTAGCCTACCAGGCTCCTCAGTCCATGGGATTTTCTAGGCAAGAGTGGGTTGCCATTTCCTTCTCCAGGGGATCTTCCTAACCCAGGGATCGAACCTGGGTCTCCCACATTGTAGGCAGATGCTTTACCGTCTGAGCCACCAGGGAAGCCCCACTTACCTACTAACTCTTTCATATACTTCTTCCCCTTAGTCTACATCTATAGATGTAAAATGCTTTAAATGTATATACTGTTCAGACTCTCCCCCATTCAAATGCCATTTTTTATTCCTGTTTTCAAGCTAATTCCTACTTCCCCTTTCAGAACTCAACTCAAAGGCAGCATACTTCTGAAACCCTTCCAGAATTCTTCTTGCTCCCATATGATTTGTGTTCTCATTGAGCATGCCTTTCATACAGTCTTTATCCCGTAGGACTATTACTTAAACAAGCACACCTTGTTTAATGCTCATCACTTGGTTGAGATTTGCAGCTGTTACATTTTTTTCCACAAATTGAATGTTTCTGTCAACCCTGCATCAACTAAGTCTATCAGCATCATTTTTCCAAGATCATGTGTTCATTTCCTGTCTCTGTGTCACATTTTGGTAATTCTCACAATATTGCAAGCTTTTCCATTATTATCATGTTCATTATGATGATCTGTGATCAGTGATCTTTGATGTGACTATTATAATTGTTTTGGGAACCATGAATCCCACCCATATAAGATGGATAGCTTAATCAATAAATACTGTATGTGTCCTGACTGCTCAATTGATTGGCTATTCCCTTATTTCTCTTCCTCTCCTCAAGCCTTTCTATTTCAACAATACTGAAATCAGAACAAATAATAACCCTATAATGGCTTCTAAGTATTCAATTAGAAGGAAGATTCATGTGTCTCACTTTAAATCAAAACCTAAAAATTATTAACCTTAGTGAGAAAAAACATGTCCAATGCCAAGTTCAACCAAAAGCTAGATCTCTTGACCAAACAGTTAGCCAAACTGTGACTTCAAAGGACATGATCTTGAAAGAAATTAAAAATGCTACTCCAGTAAACACACTAACAATAAGAAAGTTAAACCACCTTATTGCTGATAGGAAGAAAGTTTTACTGGTTAGAAGATCAAACCAACCTCAACATGCCTGTTAAGTCAAAGCCTACTCCAGAACAAAGCCCTAACTCTCACCGATTCTAGGAAGGCAGAGAGGGAGGCCGCAGAAGAAAAGTTTGAAGGTAGCTGAGATTAGTTTATGAGGTTTAAGAAAAGAACCTCCATGACATAAAAGTGAACGATATAGAAGCTGCAGCAAATTATCCAGAAGATACAGCTAAGATGATGCTGTTTGGTTACACTAAATAACAGACTTTCAATGCCTACATAACAGCTTCCTACTGGAGAAAGATGCCATTTAAGAGTTTCATAGTGATAGAAGAGAAGTCAATGCCTGGCTTCAAGTTTCAAAGAACAGGCTGACTCTCTTGGTAGGACCTAAAGTAACTGGTGATTTTCAGTTGAAGCCAAAGCTCATTTACAATTCTGAAAATCCTATGGCCCTTAAGAATTATGCTGAATCTACCTGTGCTTTCTAAATGGAACAACAAAGCCTGAATGGCAGAGAATTTGTTTACAACATGGTTTATTAAATATTTTAAACCCACTGTTGAGACCTACTATTCAGAAAACAAGATTCTTTTCAAAATACTACTGCTTACTGACAATGTACCTGGTCAACCAAGAGCTCCATAGAGATGTACAATGAGATTAATGTTATTTTCATAACAACATCCATTTTGCACCCCATGAATCAAGGAATAATTTCCACTTTCAAGTTTTATAATCTGAGAAACACATTTCATTAGGTTACAGCTGCCAGAAGTAGGCATTCTTTTGATGGTTCTGGGCAAAGTAAACTAAAAAGCTTTTGGAAAAGATCCACCATTCTGGTGCCAATAAGAACATTCATAATTCATAGGGAGAGGGCAAAATACAAGATTAACAGGAGTGTGGAAAAGGCTGATTCCAGCCCTCGTGGATGACTTTGGGGCATTCAAGACTTCAGTGAAGGAGGTAAGTGAAGATGTGGTATCAATAGCAAGAGAACTAGAATTAGAAGTAAAGCCTGATTTGGGACTGAATTGCTGCAAGATCATTATAAGACTCATGGATGAGAAGTTCCCTCTTACAGATGAGCAAAGAAAGTGGTTTCTTGAGATGAAATCTACTTCTGGGGAAGATGCTGTGAACATTGTTAAAATTACAACAAGGAATTAAACTATCATATAAACTTAGTTGATTAAGCAGTGTTGGGGTTTGAGAGGATAGATTCCAATTAAGAAAGAAGATCTACTGTGGGTAAATTGCTATCAAACAGCACTGTGTGCTACAGAGAAATCATTTAGGAAAGAAGAGTCAATCAATGCAGCCAACTTTATTGCTGTCTTATTTTAAGGAATTTCCACAGCCATCCCAACCTGTGGGCTTCCCATGAGGCTCAGTGGTAAAGAATCTGCCTGCCAATGCAGGAGATACAAGAGATGAGGGTTTGATCCCTGGGTAGGGAAGATCCCCTGAAGGAAGAAATGGCAAACTGCTCCTGTGCCTGAGAAATCCTGTGGACAGAGGAGACTGGTGGGCTATAGTCCATGGGGTATCAAAGAATCAGACATGACTGAGGGACTAAGTACACACACGTGTAGCTTACACATCAGCAACCACCACCCTGATCAGTTAGCAGCATAAACACCGAGGTGAGAACTTTCATCAGTAAAGGATTATGATTTGTTGAAGGCTCAGATGATGGCTAGCATGTTTTAGAAATAAAGTATTTTTTTAATTAAGGTATGTCCATTGCTTTTTAGACTTACTACTATTTCACATTTGATAGACTACAATATTGTGAACATAACTTTTATAGGCACTGGGAAACTGAAATATTTGTGTGGCTCACCTTACTGCAATTGTTGTTGCTCAGCCACTAAGTCATATCAAACTCTTTGTGACCTCATGGACTACAGCACACCAGGTTCCCCTGTCCTCCACTGTCTCCCAGAGTTTGTTCAAACTCATATCCATTGAGTCTGTGATACCATCCAACTATCTCACCCTCTGTCACCCCCTTCTCCTTCTGCCCTTAGTCTTCCCAGCATCAGGGTCTTTTCCAATGAGTCGGCTCTTTGCAATAGGTGGCCAAAATATTGGAGTTTCAGCTTCAGCATCAGTCCTTCCAGTGAATATTCATGGTTGATTTCCTTTAGGATTGACTGGTTTGATCTCCTTGCTGTTCACCGAAGAGGTCTGGAACCAAGCTTGCAATATCTTCAACATATGCCTGCAGTTGACTCACAAATCTAGCTCCCCCATGAGATGGTAAGCTCCTTCAGGCCTCATCCATACCTGCCTCACTTATCTTTCCAGTGCCTAAAACAGTACTTGGAAAACTTATTCTTTCATACAGAGCTGGTGGATGAATTGTTGAAAGAAAGAATACAATGCATGTGTCACACCTGGCAAAATTCTTAGACTTTGCAAACCACTCTCCATTCAAGGAAAACACTCATGAAAAATGTCTGTGACACTTTAAGCCAGGTTTCTTTGCCCACTCCAAGGTGGGCCACCACTTCCTTTCCTGCTGATCCATTTCTGACACGTCTAGTGCCTACCTAGGAACTGGAAGCAGCTAGGAAGGGCATCTGACACGACTGAGCAACAGTCTGCTGCCATTTCAGGTCACAGTGAGCCTCTCGACTCACTCATCCTTGGCCGTGTGAAAGCGTCAGTTGCTCAGTTATATCTGACTCTTTGCCACCCCATGGACTGTAGCGCACCAGGCTTCTCTGTCCATGGGATTCTCCAGGCAAGAATGCTAGAGTGGGTAGCCATTCCCATCTCCCAGAGGATCTTTCTGACCCAGGGATGGAACCTAGATCTCCCACGTTATGGACAGATTCTTTACCGTCTAAGCCATCAGGAAGTTCCCTTTGGCCACAGGAAGTATTAAATACTGCAAAACCAAGGTGCAATTTTCAGCTTAGATCCTGATGAGAAAGAGATGATTGGAATGGAAAGGGAGCAAAATAAAGTCCTGCTGTTTGTCCTTGCTCTCCAAGAAGAACACAGCTGGCTCTAAGAACACAGATGCAGGAGAGAGCAGTGTACAGAGAGAGAGACCAGCAGGGCCAGGCCGGCCAAACAAAGCTACTCCCCTGAGAACGAGCAAAGCAGTCAGCCAAGACCTTTCCAAGCAGTTGGAGAGAAATGTGGCATTTTGTGGAAATCGATTGGTAAAGATTTTATATTTGAGGGGACATGGAGTAAAATTAGGGACAGAGAAGTAAATGGTAAACCTGATACAAAAACATGGCCATGGCAGAGACTGCATTCTCCAGTGGCCACCAAGTTCCACTTTGTAAAGAACAGAGCCTTGGTTTTAGCTAAAAGACAGTATTTCCCTGCCTGTGTTAGAGCACAGCTGTCTTGTGACTATGCCAGGGAAATAGATGGAAATGGAAATGTTGAATGGGACTCCTGGAAACACTGAGTAAAGGTAGCTGCCTCCTCTGAAAGGAAAGTTCCTGCCATTATCCCTTTTTTCCTATATTCTTCTTTCCAATGGACACCATGACTGGTGCATCAAAAACCTTCTTAAGACTATGAGTGGATCTTGAAGTTGGAAGCACATGGGAAAAAAGCCTGAGTCCCTAGAGACTATGGGGACACCAATTCCACGCTATGCTATATACCTCTGGATTCATTTGATGTTAAAATATGAACAACTATGTCATTTAAGTAACTGTTATTTTAGGTGTTCTATACTATTGAGCTATGGGCTTCCCAGGTAGCACTAGTAGTAAAGAACCTGGTTGCAAATGCAGGAGACATAAGAGACATGAGTTCGATCCCTGGGTCCAGAAGATCCCCTGGAGGAGTGCATGGCAACCCACTCCAGTACTCACGCCTGAAGAATCCTGTGGGCCTAGGCGCCTGGTGGGCTGCGTTTCATAGTGTCACAAAGAAGTGGATGTCAAGAAGCAGCTTAGTTCACATGCATGCACTATTGAGCTACACCTAATTCTGAACCATATCATAACAATCCCAGCACAGAAGCTGTATGACGGTAATGCCAGAAGTGAACACCATTGGAAATACTTGAGGAAAAGAAGAGCACAGATCAGAAAAAAAAAGATGTTAGCTTGGATATATATTGCTGTCAGTGAGAAATACTTAGTGTAGAATTCAGTAGCATCATAACTTAAACATAACATAAATGTATACAGCTAAGAATTTAAGAACACTGGTTCAGTCATTCTCAACAAATCTTGCCATCTTCATAAAGCTTGGCTCAGTTGGTAAAGAATCTGCCTGAAATGCAGGAAACCACCTGTAATGCAGAAGACCCGAGTTCGATCCCTGGGTCAGAAGATCCCCTGGAGAAGTAAATGGCAACCCACTCTAGTATTCTTGCCTGGAAAATTCCATGGACAAAGGAGCCTGGAAGGCTACGGATCATGGGGTCACAAGAGTCAGACACAACTTAGGGACTACACCACCCACCCCCTTGGTAGTGCTGTATGCAGAGATCAGAGAGAGACTGGCAGAAAAACTCTCCAGTATTTATAGGAACTGGCACTCTGTCTGTCTAATACTATCAAGTGTCTGGTCCTCATTACAAGAAAAGCAGACCTTCCTTATGCAACATGGATACTGACAGGCTTATTCCTTGATGTGTTACGATCTCTCAACTCTCTGCTGCAGTACCTACCAGAGCCCAAGCAAACAACACACAATAAACACTCACTGAGAGAGATGAGTTCCCCTCTTTCACACAACTCCAGCCCCTGTAAATGATATTTCCAATACCACCCCATGTGTTTTGGGGAAGAAGATGTAATCTGATGCCATGTACCGCTAGTAATTCTCCTACTTTCCAACAAATTGTCTATTAAATTTCCAATTTTCTTTTGTACAGGTTGGATATGGGAAAATAATTATGTTTTAGGCAGTTCTACAGAAATATTTAGTAGCTCTCTTTAGAAGTTGTACATATGAATTGCCTACTGTCCTTCAATTTGAGGCTTTAGCAGAATCCAAAGACAAAAGGAAAAGTCCCTATAAGGCTCATATGTGAGAAGCCTTGTGTGAATAGTGGACAGAGATCCAGATTCAAAGCTGGATAGCTATGTAGGGGTTAGATCATATTAGGTTGGTGCAAACATAATTGTGGGTCTGAACCATGAATTTTAAGTCATAACTAGGCTTAAACACATCTTTATTAATCAAAATAGGAACAATTACAATCAATATATTTTGAGAAATAAGTTTATTCCTGTAGCATAAAAATACATGATTCAAGATTCAACGAACTCTTGAAAAGCATTTTCGCTGCAAAAAGTTGTCAAAATGCTTGAGAAATGGTGATCATTGGAGAAAGGTCAGGTGAATATAGCAAATGAGGCAAAACTTCATAGCCCAATTTGTTCAACTTTTGAAGCATTGGTTGTGTCATATGTGGTTGGGTATCGTCATGGAGGAGAATTGGGCCCTTTCTGTTGAACACTGCCAGGTGAAAGTCTTGCAATTTTCAACGCATCTCATCGGTTTGCTGAACATACTTCTCAGATCTGATGATTTCACCAGGACTCAGAAAGCTGGAGTGGATTGGACAGGCAGCAGACCACCAAACAGTGATCATGACCCTTTTTTGTTGTTGTTTGGTGCAAGTTTGGCTTTGGGGAGTGTTTTGGAGCTTCTTCTCAGTCTAACCACTGAGCTGGTTGTCGTTGGCTGTCATAACAAATCCATTTTTCACCACAGATCACAATCTAATCAAGAAATGATTTGCTTTTTATTGTGTAGAATAAAAGAAGACCACATTTTTAAATGACTTTTTTTTTTAATTTTTGGTCAGCTCAGGAGGCACCCACTAATTGAGCTTTTTCGTTATTCCAATTTGCTTCAAATGCTGAATAAACATAGACTGGTCGACACTGAGTTGTTTGGCAACATCTTTGCATGAAATGTTCCCTTGGTATCTCTGATTTTCTTGAAGAGGTCTCTAGTCTCCCATTAATCAAGGAACCACATATTAGGTCTTTCTATTTTGTTCCATTAGTTAATTTTTCTATCTTTTTACCTGAACTGGGCCTGAAAAAGAATCAGGAAAGAACCCCCCACACACACCTCTCCCTTTTCTCCCAGCAGGTCTCTGGGACCTCCAAGTGTCTCCTTAGCATTCAGAATGGACTCTGCAAGCCCCATCCACCTACTTCCCCATCTCCCTTCACCCAGAGCAGGACATAGGAGATGGGCATCACTTATGTGAGGTGGGAACAAGAGTGGCATGTGATGGTGTACTGTGGAGTGACCTAGAGGTCAAGGAAAGCTGACCTCACAGGGTGCCCCTCCCAGTCCAGACCCAGGGACCTGACATTCTTCCCTGGGATCATGTCATACTTGATGGAATTTCAAACAATCCTGTTTCAGGGCTCAAGAATTATAAACTAATAAACATTTTAACACCTTCAGATGCTGGAATCTGGGTATAAAGAGTCACAGGAAAGACCAAAGAGGGGAGATAAGGCCTCCTGCCCAGACAAATCAGCGCTCTTTTGTAGGTCTTGCCAGTTCAAGGCCACCATTAGTTTCATAGTGAGGAAAGTGAGTGCAGATCTAAACTCACTCTGAGCCACTGGGAATTACCGCATAGCACTCATTCTATGTCCAGTAACTTCCAACTACACCCTTTGTCATCTTCATTAAGTCTTGATCTAAAAAGCCTCTCCCTCCAGACACAGTTCAATACAATGCCTGGACCACGTGGATTCTACCTGGGTGTTACAGAAAAGAGCTTGGTATCCAAACTGAACCAAACCAGATAAGCTCCTTTTGGAGCTGCTGGTCTTGCTGGTATGTTCTATATTTTCAACTGTGAGCCTGGGGCTGGGAATTCTTCTCTCTTATCACCTTTCTTTCTCCAAAATCCCAAACCCACACCTACACTGAACCAATGGTCCCAACTGGTAGCTACCATCCTCAGCAACTGAGCCCCACTCCTTCACCCAGACATTGGAAAGTGACCCATTCTTCAAATGTCTGTCTCCCCACAAAGCTTCTCTGATGACTTTGTGGGGGCAGTAAGCCACTCCCTGAATTTAGGGACCATGATCTTCCTTTCTCATAGTACACACTGTCCTGTAACTATCCTGTTTGTTTTGTTCTGTTTGTGCTTCTTGAGACTAGGGACCAGGTTTTCCTGTTCTTAGTAACAACTTCTGCTCCTTGAATATTTCTTGGAACATTACGGGAAGACTGACAGACTAAGTATTACCCCCTGGATCATTCCTGCCCTCTCACCATGCCTGCAAGGTCCTGCGGGCCAGCACCTTGGATCCCCAGCAACCCTGGGTAGCAAGGTCCTTTGATGGTCAATGGGAAGCTGTTAGTCTAACTCTGGGTGAGGAACACCTTTGATTGGAAGCAAACTCAAAGAGTGGCTATTTGGACAAGCTTTTGTCTAGGTCTGGCAACTCCAAGGAGCGTGGGCCAGAGGAAACCCCCCAGGGGTGTGTAGTGTGGACATAGCATTTGGCACACAGCATGCTGGAGGAATCCAGCCAGAAAGGCAGCCTGCCTGCCTGCTCACTGGCCGCTCTCGTAAGTCCAGAACATTTGCAGAGTCAGGAGCTTTGGCACAAGGCTGCTCCCACCCTTGCCGGCATGGGTTCATGGATATTAAAAATGTGCTGATGTGAATCACCATGCAAACACGCTTCACTAGAAGCGCTGCGTGCGGGACACTGGTCCTTTTATCGTCTCCTCCACCTCTGTTGGAAATACTCACCCACGGATGATGCGGAGATTAGTGGGGCGTCAGGCTGCTACGTGTATTTAGGCCGCCTGTCAGCTCCCATCAGCCACGGCTAGGATGGCAGAGAGGCTGGGACACACCTCAGTGCCCCTGCCCAGGCCCCACGGGCAGAGTCTGGGGCAGGAGAGTGGCTTGGGAGTGGAGACAACATTTTTAGTCCAGCATTTTCTCAGGTATCCGGCTGCAGCCATTGACATAGTAACGTGGCGGCCAGCACCTCTAAAACACAATCTGCCGGCTTGGCAGAGAGCATCAGTGAAAGTTCAAACCCTTCTTCTTATGGGACAGCCACTCTGACCCTCCCCTCTCTGAGAGGTTGCCAGATACAACATAGTCCCATGAGAAGGGTGGAAGATGGGCTAGACAGCCCTGCCCTCCAGGAGGCCTCAGTGTATGCAGGAAGGCATCAGATCTGGACACAGACATCCTGAGAATGCTGCAGTGGCGGATTTAGTTGCTCAGAGGTCCCCTCTGCTGGAAAATCTGGGAAGGCAACATGGAAGAGGATATACTGGAACTGAGTCTTGATCCGCAGCTAGGTTTTAAACAAACTGAGACAGGGAGATGGCATTCCAGGTGCAGGAAAGGCCTGAGCAAATGTGGGGAAGTGGGAGAGCACCACATCAAGGACCAAGGGCTTTCCCCTTTCTGCGCATCCATTCTCAGTACCACCTCACCCCAGGCTGCCCGCCATCACCCTGAGCATCATATTTAAGCCCAATCATGACCAGAAGCAGAAGAGATTTCTCTTCCTGTGCATCCAGGAGCTGCCCCACAAGGGCCTAGAAGGAGGCCAATCTGAAGGAAGAGTATGGGCAGGGGGAAGGGGCCTGTCTGGACCTATCTCTGACCAGGGTGCTCCTGGACCATCTTGGACCAGGGTACTCAGGGAAAATCTGGCCCACGCTGTCATGACTTACCCAATGCCTTCCATGTTCCCGCTGTGGTCCAGACTCCCCAGGCACCCTGCTGAGGGCAGAGGCCATGTCTCATCCATTGTTGTTGCTGTTTTAGTCATGAAACCACGTAGTCCGGCTCTTTTCTGACCCCATGGACTATAGCCTGCCTTTGTAGGCTCCTTTGTCCACAGGATTTCCCAAGCAAGAATATTGGAGTGGGTTGCCATTTCCTTCTCCAGGGAATCTTTCCCACCCAGGGATCAAACCCACATCTCATGTATTGGCAGGCATATTCTTTACCACATGTCACCAGGGAAGCCATGTCTTATACATATCTGCCCACAGTGTAGCATGCTGTTTGGCTCATAATAGACTCCAAGGACCTCATCTGGAAATCAGGGGGTCATGACGCCCATACCCATGGGGTTGCTGTTAGCCCCTACTAGGGGTCACTGTATCACACGGCTGCCAGAGGCTGTATCCACAAGGGGGAAAATGGGAGCTGGGGTGTTTGCCACACATAGTGGTCAAGTGAGTGGGAGCCAACATTTATGGGGCTGCGACCATGTTATATTGCAGCCAAACTATCTCAATCAACACTTCCAATCCTTAATAGAGAAATGGAGCTCTATATTATCACCACATGAGGAAACCGGGGCACAGAGCGTTAAATATCCTAATATCACATTGGTAGCCAGGGGCAGGGTGGGATGAAAACCCTGTCGGTCGGACTAAGAGCCTGTGTGCTAAGCCACTGTGCTCTTCAGCCCTGAAGAAGACCACACACTGGACATGTGTAGAAAGTACCTTCAAAATCCAGACCCTCAGATGACACAGACATACAGCACAGCAGAGCCAGCGAGGGCACCCTCGCCTGCCTACCCTGCTGCTCTGTTTCTCAAAGAGCCCCCCACGCTGGTCCTGCCCAGCTGTCTGTCTTGGGCCCGGTGTGCTTGCCCTGTGTACCCCTGCCTTTCCGAGAGAGAGGCTCCACCTGCCCTCTGTGAGACACACGGGGATGGCTAGTAGCTACGTCAGGGAGGTGCCCACAGGGTTGACACAGCTCTGGGCATGAACCTGGCCAACTCTCTTGGCCCTTTGCTGATGACTGGGTACAAGCTGAACTGAGGGCTCTTTTTAGGATCTCCATACAGAGTGCCCCTTATAGGAAGCACTAACCAGGCTCTAAAGCCCCTACAGGGAAATGAATCTCCCTCCCACCACCCAAAAGGAGGGAAGAGGAGGAGCTAAGCCTCAGAGACCAGAGGGGGTTCATCAAATGTCCAGAACTCCCCCAAGGGCTTGCCCTGGGCCCAGGGACTATCTGGGAAGACCAGGGCATCCAACATTATCCATACAGAGTGCCCCTTATAGGAAGCACTAACCAGGCTCTAAAGCCCCTACAGGGAAATGAATCTCCCTCCCACCACCCAAAAGGAGGGAAGAGGAGGAGCTAAGCCTCAGAGACCAGAGGGGGTTCATCAAATGTCCAGAACTCCCCCAAGGGCTTGCCCTGGGCCCAGGGACTATCATGGGAAGACCAGGGCATCCAACATTCACCCTGTATGTGTTCAGCTGCTTAGTCATGTTCAACTCTTTGCAATCCCATGGATTTCAGCCTGCCAGGCTCCTCTGTCCATGAAATTCTCCAGGCAAGAATACTGGAGTGGGCTGCTATTTCCTTCTCCAGGAGATCTTCAGCATCCAGGGATCAAACCTGGGTATCCTGCACTGCAGGCTGATTCTTTACCATTTGAGCCATAAGGGAAGCTCTAACATCCATCGTAGCTAGAAGTAAACACATACCCCTTGGTCTGCAGAGAGGAGGGGATGGGAAATTTCACTATGTGAAATTTTTTCCTTTGGGTTAAACCTAATGCACATCAATTAGGGTCTTTTCTTTAAGGTAATTTTGAGGCATTAGAGAAAAGGTTGGGCTTCTTAGGTGGCACTAGTGGTAAAGAACCCACCCGCCAATGCAGGAGACGTAAGAGACATGGGTTCAATCTCTGAGTTGGGAAGATCCCTTGGAGGATGGCATGGCAACCCACTCCAGTATTCTTGCTTGGCAAATCCCATGGACAGAGGAGCCTGGCGGGCTACAGTCCATGGGGTCGCAGAGAGTCAGTCATGACTGAAGCAACCTAGCACACATGCAGAGAAAAAGTGAAGGGCCAGTGTATTTTTAAAAGGACAAAAAGGTCTTCAACCACTCCAATG
The DNA here is from genome assembly GCA_006408675.1 of Madoqua kirkii. Classification (NCBI taxonomy): domain Eukaryota; kingdom Metazoa; phylum Chordata; class Mammalia; order Artiodactyla; family Bovidae; genus Madoqua; species Madoqua kirkii. The sequence goes on from SJYC01001004.1 coordinate 52,067, forward strand.
TAGAACTTGGGTTAAGTTTTAATAGAAAAATCATGCTTTTAATTACCTACCTACCAGTTAATCAACTTTCAACCAGACATCTCCAGGTACATATGACACCCCAGGCAGATGAGTCCTGTTAATAACTCCTGGCTTCCAGAACCCCTCCATGCTTGGTTGTGCATTTTTGGTGGTGCGGCCAGAGTTCAGAATGAATTTTAGGACTCAGAATCTCAGAAACAGAAAGAATCCCAGGGGTCACTCAATATAACAGTCATCATCTTGTCACCATTTTCTTCCTGGGAAATCTGATGACATCAGTGCCAATCAGCCCTGGCTGGACCAGAACAGGCTAATCCCTGGGACTGTGCAGAGCTGTGGTCCAATTTCAGCCAAACACCAAACTGCCTCAGATAACCTGGTGTTCCTCGTTTGGGTTAAACACAGGGTTTCTGATCAGTTTCTCAAAACATTAATACTAAAAACAGTATCATGCTACATTTATTTCCATCTGGTAACCCCAAAGCATCTTGGAACTGGCCTAACCAACCCCAGAGACTGCCCAGCAGCCCTGGGTAGGTCAAGACTGTATATGGAAGCTCTGCAAATACACACCATGTGGCCACGTGTCCCACAGAAGGAGGTTGGTTTCAGGCCATCAGCCCCAGCAGGGACAGGGCTGGGACTGGGCGTGGGGTCAGACACAGTCTTCCCTGGAGCTTTCTCACTTGACACCAGTTTTGGTCCCTTTGAAGTCTATGACTGCTGAATTTTCCTCTTCATCTGGCTTCCTGGCCAAGCCACTGAGACAGACCAGGTGGTGGGCTCTGGGACTGTCTTCTGAGCCAACACCCAGCAGCCAGGGCCAAGTGTAAGAGAACAGGCCATGGAGGACCAAAGTCAAACTGCTTAGGGACCCAAGTGCAGCAAGGGGCATTCCTTTCATTCTAGGAAAGAGCAGGTCTGGGATGGCTCAGACATGTGGAGGGAAGGGCCACCCGGGGCTAAGGGTGGACTGTGGGAAGGGCCCTTGAAAGGCAGGCCCAGGGGATACAAGTGTCTTCTCAGCCTTTCCTGAGGCCCACTCCCCACTCTGCCCCCAGATGCTGTACCAAGGACCTCCGGTACCTTCTGTAAGTTTCCCAGGCAGTTTTCTGTGTGTATCCCAGGTCTTTGCTAGAAGCCATGAAACCTGCATCCAGGTCTTAGATTTGCCCCCACCCTTACCATGTGACCTTCAGAAACTCTCTTTTCAGTCTCCAGGCCACAGTTTCCTCAGGTATCGAATACAAGGGTGAAGGAAGCAAGTATTATACATATCAAAGTATACGTATTCTTTGTTAGATGCATTCGCCGCACCTGTTGCTTCATGTGCATTATTTTTTTGATCTTGATTAAAAACTTTCTTTGTATTAAAAACAAAAGAGATCTTCATGACCCAGATAACCATGGTGGCATAATTACTCATCTAGAGCCAGACATGCTGGAATCCGAAATCAAGCGGGCCTTAAGAAGCATCACTATGAACAAAGGAAGTAAGGCTGATTCTTTACCATTTGAGCCATAAGGGAAGCTCTAACATCCATCGTAGCTAGAAGTAAACACATACCCCTTGGTCTGCAGAGAGGAGGGGATGGGAAATTTCACTATGTGAAATTTTTTCCTTTGGGTTAAACCTAATGCACATCAATTAGGGTCTTTTCTTTAAGGTAATTTTGAGGCATTAGAGAAAAGGTTGGGCTTCTTAGGTGGCACTAGTGGTAAAGAACCCACCCGCCAATGCAGGAGACGTAAGAGACATGGGTTCAATCTCTGAGTTGGGAAGATCCCTTGGAGGATGGCATGGCAACCCACTCCAGTATTCTTGCTTGGCAAATCCCATGGACAGAGGAGCCTGGCGGGCTACAGTCCATGGGGTCGCAGAGAGTCAGTCATGACTGAAGCAACCTAGCACACATGCAGAGAAAAAGTGAAGGGCCAGTGTATTTTTAAAAGGACAAAAAGGTCTTCAACCACTCCAATGTAGAACTTGGGTTAAGTTTTAATAGAAAAATCATGCTTTTAATTACCTACCTACCAGTTAATCAACTTTCAACCAGACATCTCCAGGTACATATGACACCCCAGGCAGATGAGTCCTGTTAATAACTCCTGGCTTCCAGAACCCCTCCATGCTTGGTTGTGCATTTTTGGTGGTGCGGCCAGAGTTCAGAATGAATTTTAGGACTCAGAATCTCAGAAACAGAAAGAATCCCAGGGGTCACTCAATATAACAGTCATCATCTTGTCACCATTTTCTTCCTGGGAAATCTGATGACATCAGTGCCAATCAGCCCTGGCTGGACCAGAACAGGCTAATCCCTGGGACTGTGCAGAGCTGTGGTCCAATTTCAGCCAAACACCAAACTGCCTCAGATAACCTGGTGTTCCTCGTTTGGGTTAAACACAGGGTTTCTGATCAGTTTCTCAAAACATTAATACTAAAAACAGTATCATGCTACATTTATTTCCATCTGGTAACCCCAAAGCATCTTGGAACTGGCCTAACCAACCCCAGAGACTGCCCAGCAGCCCTGGAGTAGGTCAAGACTGTATATGGAAGCTCTGCAAATACACACCATGTGGCCACGTGTCCCACAGAAGGAGGTTGGTTTCAGGCCATCAGCCCCAGCAGGGACAGGGCTGGGACTGGGCGTGGGGTCAGACACAGTCTTCCCTGGAGCTTTCTCACTTGACACCAGTTTTGGTCCCTTTGAAGTCTATGACTGCTGAATTTTCCTCTTCATCTGGCTTCCTGGCCAAGCCACTGAGACAGACCAGGTGGTGGGCTCTGGGACTGTCTTCTGAGCCAACACCCAGCAGCCAGGGCCAAGTGTAAGAGAACAGGCCATGGAGGACCAAAGTCAAACTGCTTAGGGACCCAAGTGCAGCAAGGGGCATTCCTTTCATTCTAGGAAAGAGCAGGTCTGGGATGGCTCAGACATGTGGAGGGAAGGGCCACCCGGGGCTAAGGGTGGACTGTGGGAAGGGCCCTTGAAAGGCAGGCCCAGGGGATACAAGTGTCTTCTCAGCCTTTCCTGAGGCCCACTCCCCACTCTGCCCCCAGATGCTGTACCAAGGACCTCCGGTACCTTCTGTAAGTTTCCCAGGCAGTTTTCTGTGTGTATCCCAGGTCTTTGCTAGAAGCCATGAAACCTGCATCCAGGTCTTAGATTTGCCCCCACCCTTACCATGTGACCTTCAGAAACTCTCTTTTCAGTCTCCAGGCCACAGTTTCCTCAGGTATCGAATACAAGGGTGAAGGAAGCAAGTATTATACATATCAAAGTATACGTATTCTTTGTTAGATGCATTCGCCGCACCTGTTGCTTCATGTGCATTATTTTTTTGATCTTGATTAAAAACTTTCTTTGTATTAAAAACAAAAGAGATCTTCATGACCCAGATAACCATGGTGGCATAATTACTCATCTAGAGCCAGACATGCTGGAATCCGAAATCAAGCGGGCCTTAAGAAGCATCACTATGAACAAAGGAAGTAGAAGTGATGGAATTCCAACTGAGCTATTTCAAATCCTAAAAGATGATGCTGTGAAAGTGCTGCACTCAATATGCCAGCAAATTTGCAAAACTCAGCAGTGGCCACCAGTGGACTGGAAAAGGTCAGTTTTCCTTCCAATCCCAAAGAAAAGCAATGTCAAAGAATGTTCAAACTGCCAAACAATTGCACTCATTTCACATGATAGCAAAGTAATGCTCAAAATTCTCCAAGCCAGGCTTCAACAGTACATGAACCATGAACTTCCAGATGTTCAAGCTGGATTTAGAAAAGGCAGAGGAAGCAGAGCTCAAATTGCCAACATTCGTTGGATGACAGAAAAAGCAAGAGAGTTCCAGAAAAACATCTACTTCTTCTTTATTGACTATGCCAAAGCCTTTGACCATGTGGATCACAACAAACTGTGGAAAACTCTTCAAGAGATGGAAACACCACACCACCTTACCTGCCTCCTGAAAAACTTGTATGCAGGTCAAGAAGCAACAGTTAGAACTAGACATGGAACAGCAGACTGGTTCCAAATTGGGAAAGGAGTACGTCAAGGCTGTATACTGTCACCCTGCTTATTTAACTTATATGCAGAGTACATCATGCAAAATGCCAGGCTGGATGAAGCACGAGCTAAAATCAAGATTGCCAGGAGAAATATCAATAACCTCAGATACACAGAAGACACCATCCTTATGGCAGAAAGCAAAGAACTAAAGAGCCTCTTGATGAAAGTGAAAGAGAAGAGTGAAAAAGCTGGCTTAAAACTCAACATTCAGAAAACTAAGATCATGGCATCTGTTCCCATCACTCCATGGCAAATAAATGGAGAAACACTGGAAACAGTGACAGACTTTAATTTTTGGACTCAAAAATCACTGCAGATGGTGACTGCTGCCATGAAATGAAAAGATGCTTGCTCCTTGGAAGAAAAGCTATGACAAGCATAGACAGCATATTAAAAAGCAGAGACAATGCTTTGCAACAAAGGTCCATCTAGTTAAAGCTATGGTTTTCCCAGTAGTCGGGTATAGATATGAGAGTTGGACCATAAGGAAAGCTGAGCACCAAAGAATTGATGTTTTTGAACTGTGGTGCTGGAGAAGATTCTTGAGAGTCCCTTGGACTGCAAGGAGATCCAACCAGTCCATCCTAAAGGAAATCAGTCCTGGGTGTTCACTGGAAAGACTGATATTGAAGCTGAAGCTCCAATACTTTGGCCACCTGATTCAAAGAAATGACTCATTGGAAAAGACCCTGATGCTGGGAAAGATTGAAGGCAGGAGGAGAAGGGGATGACAGAGGATGAGATGGTTAGATGGCATCACTGATTCAATGGACATGGGTTTGAGCAAGCTCTGGTAATTGGTGATGGACAGGGAAACCTGGCATGTTACAGTCCATGGGGTTGCAGATTCAGACACAACCGAGCAATGGAACTAAACTGAAAAACTTTGTATTAATGGAGCTTGATATTTTGTGAGGGTTTACTACTAGCCAGATCCTGTGCCAGGCTCTTTATATATATTAATTCACTTCATCCTCAGAACAACCCTCTGATGAAATCCTATTTTTGTCTCCTTTCATAGAGAGGAAACTGGAGCACAGACACTTCAGTGACTTTCCAAGTCTTACTGATATAGGTGGGGAACTGAATCTGGGGTACAACTCCACAGCTACTGTATACGACATGGACTGAAAAAGAGCGCCCTCCTCAGGTAGTCATGAGCATGAGATGAGTAGTAGAGAACTTCATACCACATACAGACGTGCTCAATGGCTGTGATCTCTCTGTCTCATTATGCTCATTTCCCCCTTCCTGCTCAGAGGGCAAGGCAGCAGACCCAGGTGTCCAACACTAACAGCAGTGCCCTCCCACCTTGCCTGTCTCCATTTATTCAGTTCAAGGCTTGATTCAGTCATGTCTGACTCTTTGCAACCCTATGGACTGCAAAATTCCAGGCTTCCCTGTCCAGAACCAACTACTGAAGCCTGTGCAAACCTATACCCATTGAATTGGTGATGCCACTCAACCATCTCATCCTCTGTAGTCCTCTTCTCCTCCTGCCCTCAATCTTTCCCAGATTCAGGGTCTTTTCCAAGGAGTCAGTTCTTCCCATCAGGTGGCCAAAGTATTGGAGCTTCAGCTTCAGCTCAGTCCTTCCAATGAATATTCAGGACTGATTTCCTTTAGGATTGACTGGTTTGATCTCCTTGCTGTCCAAGGCACTCTCAAGAGTCCTCCAACACCACAGTTCAAAAGCATCAATTCTTCGGCACTCAGCCTTCTTTATGGTCCAACTCTCACATCCATACATGAGTACTGGAAAAACCATAGCTTTGACTAGATGGACCTTTGTTGGCAAAGTAATGTCTCTGCTTTTTAATATGCTGTCTAGGTTGGTCATAGCTTTTCTTCCAAAGAGCCAGTGTCTTTGGATTTCATGGCTGCAGTCACCATCTGCAACGATTTTAGAGCCCAAGAAAATAAAGTCTGTCACTGTTTCCATTGTTTCCTCATTTATTTGCCATGGAGTAATGGGACCGGATCCTATTATCTTAGTTTTTTGAATGTTGAGTTTTAAGCCAGCTTTTCACTATCCTCTTTCACTTTCGTCAAGAGGCTCTTTAGTTCCACTTCGCTTTCTGCCATAAGGGTGTGTCATCTGCATATCTGAGGTTATTGATATTTTTCCTGGCAATCTTGATTTTAGCTCGTGCTTCATCCAGCCTAGCATTTCGCATGATGTGCTCTGCATGTCATCTTAAAGGAAATCAGTGCTGAATATTTACTGGAAACTTCAATACTTTGGCCACGTGATTCGAAGAACTGACTCATTTGAAAAGACCCTGATGCTGGGAAAGATCGAAGGCAGCAGGATAAGGGGATGACAGAGGATGAGATGGTTGCACGGCATCACTGACTCAATGGACATGAGTTTGAATAAACTCTGGGTGTTGGTGATGGACAGGGAGGCCTGGCATGCTGCAGTCCATGGGGTCACAAAGAGTCGGTTATGACTGAGGGACTGAACTGAACTGAACTGAACTCTGGATATAAGTTAAACAAACAGGGTGATGATACACAGCCTAGATGTACTCTCTCCCAATCTGGAACCAGATTTCCCATTTTGGAAACACAATAAAGGATAGAAATGGTATGGACCTAACAGAAGCAGAAGATATTAAGAAGAGGTGGTAAGAATACACAGAAAAACTATGCAAAAAAGACCTTAATGACCCAGATAACCACGATGGTGTGATCATTCACATAGAGCCAGACATTCTGGAGCGTGAAGTCAAGTGGGCCTTAGGAAGCATCACTATGAACAAAGCTAGTAGAGGTGATGGAATTCCAACTGAGCTATTTCAAATCCTAAAAGATGATGCTGTGAAAGTGCTGCACTCAATATGCCAGCAAATTTGCAAAACTCAGCAGTGGCCACCAGTGGACTGGAAAAGGTCAGTTTTCCTTCCAATCCCAAAGAAAAGCAATGTCAAAGAATGTTCAAACTGCCACACAATTGCACTCATTTCACATGATAGCAAAGTAATGCTCAAAATTCTCCAAGCCAGGCTTCAACAGTACATGAACCATGAATTTCCAGATGTTCAAGCTGGATTTAGAAAAGGCAGAGGAAGCAGAGCTCAAATTGCCAACATTCGTTGGATGACAGAAAAAGCAAGAGAGTTCCAGAAAAACATCTACTTCTTCTTTATTGACTATGCCAAAGCCTTTGACCATGTGGATCACAACAAACTGTGGAAAACTCTTCAAGAGATGGAAATACTAGACCACCTTACCTGCCTCCTGAGAAACCTGTATGCAGGTCAAGAAGCAACAGTTAGAACCAGACATGGAACAACAGACTGGTTCCAAATTGGGAAAGGAGTATGTCAGTTCAACATACCCCCAGCTAAGTCCAGTAGTGTACCCCATTACCTACCTGCTTTCCTCATTTTCTACCCTTCTGCTTTGGAAATTCCTCCTCGGTTCACTCCCTCTCCCCAAGGTCAAAGGCCCTTCCATCAAGGAGACACATGATTACCACCCACTCTGGTAGAGCAGACCTCTACCAGACTTACCACAGCTTTGAGAGATCTTTCTATAGGAGCACATCAGTCCTGGAAAGAGGTTCAGGGTGAAGTTCCAAGAGAGGGCTCCCAGGAGCAGCAAGGGCAGAGGTGATAGGGAGGTCTCCTGGGAATGTTGATGACCAGGGCAATCATCTGAAAGCCCAGCAGTCCTTGAGCCTTGGAAAGCACTTGGCTTCAGGGTTTTTGGTAGATGAAGATTTTCCAGTTTTGGATTAAAAAAAAAAAAAACACAAAACAAAATCAACTCCTTTTGTGTGTGTGAGTGTGTGTATAGGCAGGTGGATTGTTATTATTTTTTTTTACTTAAGTCATGTCTGACTCTTTGCAACCCCATGGATGGTAGCCCACCAGGCTCCTCTGTCCATGGGATTTCCCAGGCAAGAATACTGGAGTGAGTTGCCATTCCCTTCTCCAGGGGATCTTCCCAACACCCCTGGGGACCAAGCTTGAGTCTCTTGCATTGGCAAGCAAATTCTTTACCACTGAGCCACCAAGGAAGCTTGTATAGATACACATGCAGAGAGGGAGATGAGAGAGATCTTAAAAATCACTGTAATCTTCCTTAATATTATCATTCCCAGACTTGCTCCATGATAAAAAGGAAACCTTTCCTTTATCTATGCAAGCTTCCTTGGTGGCTCAGTGGTAAAGAATTCGCCTGCCAATGCAGGAGACTCAGGCTTGATCCTCAGGGGTGTTGGGAAGATCCCCTGGAGAAGGGAATTGCAACTCACTCCAGTATTCTTCCCTGAGAAATCCCATGGACAGAGGAGCCTGGCGGGCTACAGTCCATGAGGTTGTGAAAAGTTGGACATGGCTAAGCGACTTCCCTTTCACTTTTCATTTTCATGCATTGGAGAAGGAAATGGCAACCCACTCCAGTGTTCTTGCCTGGAGAATCCCAGGGATGGGGGAGCCTGGTGGACTGCCATCTATGGGGTCGCACAGAGTTGGACACGACTGAAGCAACTTAGCAGCAGCAGCAGCATGACCTAGCAAGTCCACTTCTGGGTATTTATCTGAAGGACACAAAATTACTATCTTGAAAAGACACCTGCACCCCCAAGTTCACTGCAGCATTATTTACAATAGCCAAGATGTGAAAACACCCAAGTATCCATGGACTGATGAACAGATAAAGAAAATATGGCATTCATATACAATGGAATATTATTTAGCCACAAAAGGAAGGACATTCTGCCATTTGCAATCACATAGATAGAACCTGAGAGCATTATGCTAAGTGAAATAAGTTGAGTGAGTGAGTGAAGTCGCTCAGTCGTGTCCGACTCTTTGCGACCCATGGAATGTAGCCTACAAGGCTACTCTGTCCATGAAAATTTCCAGGCAAGAGTACTAGAGTGGGTTGCCATTTCCTTCTCCAGGGGATCTTCCTGACCCAGGGATCGAACCTGGGTCTCCCGTATTGCAAGTAGATGCTTTAGCCTCTGAGCCACCAGGGAAGTCAGTGAAATAAATTAGAGAAGACAAATACTGTATGATCTCACTTGTATGTGGAATCTAAAAATTAAAAAAAAAATAACTGAACTCATAGAAACAGGTTAGTGGTTGTCAGAGAGTTGGGAGGTGGACAAAATGAGTGAAGGTGGTTGAAAGGTACAAACTTTCAGTTAAAAAATAAATAAGTCCTTGGAATGCAATTACAGTATGGTGACTACAGCTAATAATACCATAGTGTTGACTTCAGAGCTGCCAAGGAACTTTCCTGGTGGTCCAGTGGTTAAGAATTTGCCTTGCAACACAGGAGACTTAGGCTTGATCCCTGCTCAGAGAACTAAGGTCTCACATGCTGCAGAGCAACTAAGCCCACACACCACAACCAAAGAGTCTGTGGGCCACAAAGAAGGATCCCACATGCCACAGTTAAGGCCTGACACAGCTGAATAACTCAATAATTTTTTAAAAGCCCACAAACAATAAATGTGGAGAAAAGGGAACTCTTTGCATTCCCACTAACAGTGGGAATGCAAACTAGTATAGCTACTATGGAGAACAGTGCGGAGATTCCTTAAAAAGCTAGAAATAGAACTGCCATATGATCCAGCAGTCCCACTGCTGGGCATACACACCGAGAAAACCAGAATTGAAAGAGATGTTACCCCAATGTTCATTGCAGCACTGTTTACAATAGCTAGGACAGGGAGGCTTGGCATGCCCATTCATGGGGTCGCAAAGAGTTGGACATGACTGATTGACTGAACTAAACTGAACTGAACTGAGGACATGGAAGCAACCTATATGTCCATCACCAAATGGATGGATAAGAAAGTTGTGGTACACAAACACAATGGAATATTACTCAGCTATTAAAAAGAATGCATTTAAATCAGTTCTAATGAGGTGGATGAAACTAGAGCCTATTATACAGAGTGAAGTAAGTCAGAAAGAAAAACAGCAATACAGTATAATAATGCATATATATGAAATTTAGAAAGATGGTAATGATAACCCTATATGCAAGACAGCAAAAGAGACACAGATATAAAGAAGAGACTTTTGGACTCAGTGGGAGAAGGCGAGGGTGGGATGATTTGAGAGAATAGCATTGAAACATGTATATTATCATATGTGAAATAGATCGCCAGTCCAGGTTTGATGCATGAGACAGGGTGCTCAGGGCTGGTGCACTGGGACAACCCTGAGGGATGGGATGGGGAGGGAGGTGGGAAGGGGGATCAGGATGGGAAACACATGTATACCTATGGCTGATTCATGTCAATGTATGGCAAAAAAAAAAAAAAACACTACAATATTGTAAAGTAATTAGCCTCCAATTAAAGTAAATAAACTAATTTACCAAAAAAGAAAAAAGTTTCCAAGAGAGTAGATCTTAAAAGTTTTCATCACAGGGGAAAAAAAGTAACCATACGAAGTGACAGATGTTAACTAAACTTGCTGTGGCAAAAATATTGCAATACTGCTGCTGCTGCTGCTGCTAAGTCATATATACATATATAAAATCATTATGCTGTATACCTGAAACTAATACACTATTATATGTTAACTACATCTCAGTAAAACTGGGAGGGGATAAAGATATCATTTTTTTTAAATTATAATAATATTGTGGTTACAGTTTTGTGTCCAATTTTTTTCTTCAATAAATTTCACATTGCCTGAGATTTTTCATATTACTTAACAATTTCTAGAGTCTGCTTTGTTGTGGCAGACACTACAGATTGGCTTCTCAACAGTCACTTGGTTTAATGACTACCCCTCTACTCCCTTAACTTCCTCAAAGAATCTGGAAAGCCACAAATTTTTACCTTCCTGCAGGTAGGACTGGCCATGTGACATAGTCTGGCAATAAGAATAAGCAGAACTCACTGAATGGGTCCCTTATAAAAAAGACATAGACTCGTTCCCATCTTTTTCCTGTTTCTTCTTTCTTCCTTTCTGGAATGCTAGTCATATCCGGAGGGGTGGTGACCATCCCATGACAATAAGGATGAAAAGAAGGGAACTAGATGGAGTCTGGTTTCTTAATCGTATCCTTAGGCTGCTGCACTAGCCTGGAACTGCCTACGTCTAGACTTCTTGTTATCGGGTGATGAAGACATCCTATGTGTTAAAGCTACTGTTAGTCACATTTTCAATCCCTTGCAGAAGAAGGCAACCCAAGTGCATAGCATCCTATCATATGATGGTATCACAAGGTAATATTAAAATTCCCTGCTGATTTACTGCTACTATAAATAACTTTGTAACAATAACCCTCAAAACATCTTTAGGTATTTCTCCAACTATTTACTCTGGCTTTATTCCTAGAAAAGGAATTACTAGTCTAAAGGGCAGGTACAGTAGTCCCCCCTTATCTGCAGTTTCACTTCCCATGGTTTGAGTTACCTGTGGTCAATGGTGGTCCAAAAACATTAAATGGAAAATTCCAGAAATAATTCATATGTTTTAAATTTCGCGCCACTCCTAGTAGCAAAACGAAATCTTGCACCCTCTAGCTCCATTCTACCTGGGATGTGAATCATTCCCTTGTCAACAATTTCTCTCCCATTAGGGATTTACAGGTGGTACAGTGGTAGAAAGTGAAGAGAAAATAAAGAGCCTCTTGAGGAAGATGAACGAAGAGAGTGAGAAAGCTGGCTTAAAACCCAGGAGTCAAAAAACGAAGATCATGGCATCCAGTCCTATCACTTCATGGCAAATAAGTGGGGAAAAAGTGGAAACTGTGCCAAAAAGTTTCATTTTGGGGGGCTCCAAAATCAATGTGGACAGTGACTGCAGTCACGAAATTAAAAGACTCTTGCTCCTTGGAAGAAAAGTAATGACAAACCTAGACATCGTATTAAAAAGTAGAGACATCATGCCAGAAAGGTCCTATAGTCACAGCTACGGTTTTTCGAGTAGTCATGTTTGAATGTAAGAGTTGGACCATAAAGAAGACTGAGCTTCAAAGAATTGATGTTTTCAAACTGTGGTGCTGGAGAAGACTCTTGAGAATCCCTTGGAATGCAAGGAGATCAAATCAGTCAATCCTAAAGGAAATCAACCTGAATATTCATTGTAAAGAATGGTGATAAAGCTGAAGCTCCGGTACTTTGGACACCTGATTCTAAGAGCAATGAACCTGGGTCTCCCGCATTGAAGGCAGATGCTTTAACCTCTGAGCCACCAGGGAAGACTGGGAAAGACCCTGATGCTGGGAAAAATTGAGGGCAAGAGGAGTGACAGAGAATAAGATGGTTGAATTTTATCACTGACTCAATGGACATGAGATTGAGCAAACTCAGTGAAATAGTGGACAGGGAAGTCTGGCACGCTGCAGCCCACAGGGTCGCAAAGAGTCAGATATAACTGAGCAACTGAACAACAATACAGGAATGCAGGAGACGACCCTTGGGTCAGAAAGATCCCTTGGAGTAGGGAATAGCAAACCACTCCAGTATTCTGGCCTGGGAAATTCCATGGACAGAGGAGCCTGGCGGGCTATAGCCCATGGGGTCACAAAGAGTTGAACACAACTTAAGAGTCTCAGCACACGCAGTCACTTGTCAAGTCAACTGCCATGGAATCATAGTGCTTGTGTTCAAGTAACCCTCAACAGTGGACCCAAAGTACAAGAGTAGTGATACTGGCAATTTGTGTATACTAAAGAGAAGCTATAAACTGCTTCCTTTAAGTAAAAAGGTGAAAATTCTAGACTTAATAAGGAAAGAAAAAAAATCCCATGCTGAGATTACTAAGATCCATGGTAAGAACAAGTCTTTTATCTGTGAAATTGTGAAAAAGGAAAAATAAATTTGTGCTAGTTTTGCTGTTTGCACCTTAAACGGAAAAGTTATGGCCACGGTGCATGATAAGTGTTTAGTTAAGAAGGAAAAGGTGGGGGGGGGGACTTTTATTACAGTATATTGTTATATTGTTTTATTTTATAATCAGTTTGGTTGTTAATCTCTTACTATGCCTGATTTATAAATTAAAGTTTATCATAGGTATGTACGTATAAGAAAAAAACATAGTACATGTAGGTTTCAGCACTATCTGAGGATCTATGCATCCACTGAGGATCTTGGAGAGTATCTCTTGTGGATAAGGGGGGTTACTGTAGTTTGGGGGATATTTTGTTTGTTTGTTTTTACCTCTTTATCTTTCAGATGGCCATGCAGGCATATTGTGCCTATGTGATTCCTACCAGTTGTAGGTCAGTCAGGATGACTTCTAGGCCACTTACTGAAGCAAGAATTAAGGCAGCCCTGCCTGTTAAAGGTGACTGTGCCCAGGATTTCCCTGGCAAGGAAGCTTGCTTGTGATCTGAGTCTTGGATGGGCTGGTTCTGACTGCAGAAAGCCTCCTGCTCCTCCTGCTACTGCAGCTTCTGCTGAGGTTTCCATCCCCAAAGGCTAACTCAGGGTGTCTCAGTCTCTGCACGTTGAGGTTTGAGCATGGATAACTTTGTTGCAGGGGCATCCCATATGTTATAGCATGCTTAACAGCATCTATGGTCTCTATTCAATAGATGCCAGGTGCTAACCTGCTTCCCAGCAATGAAAATCATAAATATCTCAATAATGTCAAACATCCCCTGGGGGTGTCAATTCAGCCCCAATTGAGAACCATTGGTCTAACCTATCACCCACATAAGGAACAGCTCTGTGTGTGTGTGTGTGTGTGTGTGTGTGTGTCTGTGTGTGTGTGTGAGTGCACATGCACATTAAATCACTTCAATCATGTCCTACTCTTGGCTATTCTATGGACTGTAGCCCACCAAGCTCTCCTGTCCATGAGATTCTCCAGGCAACAACATTGGAGTACATTGCCATGCCCTCCTCCAGGGGGTCTTTCCGACCCAGGGACTGAACCCACATCTCTTACATGTTCTGCATTGGCAGATGGGTTCTTTACCACTAGCACTGGGAAGCCCTAAGGAATAGCTCAATTGCCAAAAAAAAAAAAAAAAAAAAGGAAAACTGGCTCAGTGTAGAACTAGGTAGGTTGTACAGAGGTAGAAAGAGCTGTAAACGGTAAGAAGGTTGTCTGGCAGGCTGGCATCAAAGAAAGATGGAGCATCCAATGACACCCACGGTAACTGTCCCTGAGACTAAGAGGTCCCCAAAGGCACACCCATAAAGCAGTGTGACATGAAAGGAGTCCAGAGCAGTCTGCTCTGGAGCCCACACAAGCATTCGAGAACTCCTCCATAGTGACTAATGGAGTTACTACTGGCATGTTTAGTGTGGTTTTGAATCTTTTAACACCTCCAATGTGTTGCCAAAAGTTCTTGTGTTTAAAAGCATATCGGGTTGAAAACCACAATTCCAGCTTGAGCTCTGCAAACCACCTTCCACTCTTTGTAATGAGGGGTTATCTTCATCAGGGCTTAATGTTCATTAAGGACTCTGGGCTGGGCTGCAGCACCATACACACCTGACATGATCCTTGCTTCCCCAGAGTCCACAGTCAGTTGAGGAAGTTGGAATATTAAACAAGAGACTGCAAAGATGAGACAGATGATCTGGGCTTTGGTGTGCTCATTCATCAAGTGGCAAGAATAGTTCACAGTTCACCTCACAGGGTTTCTGGGTTGCATGGGGGTGCTCTGAAACCTCAGTCAGGGATGCTATACCCTGAAGAAAAACAGACTGACAGAGACAAAGCAGGAAGTGGGAAGAGACCACAGCTACCGAACTCTGCGAGCACAAAGGAACTCTGTTCTCCCCATGAAGCAAATGGAAGCCAAACCCAGATCTGTCCCTGATCCCTGGTGTTTAGGGTGTGACACCCCACTCCAGTACTCTTGCCTGGAGAATCCCATGGACGGAGGAGCCTGGTAGGCTGCGGTCCATGGGGTCGCTAAAAGTTGGACACGACTGAGCAACTTCACTTTCACTTTTCACTTTCATGCATTGGAGAAGGAAATGGCAACCCACTCCAGCGTTCTTGCCTGGAGAATCCCAGGGACGGGGGAGCCTGTTGGGCTGCCATCTGTGGGGTCGCACAGAGTCGGACACAACTGAGGTGACTTAGCAACAGCAGCAGCAGCAGGTGCATTTTCTGAGTATCAGGATCTCTCCAGAAACCTGAAGTCTAGTGGAACGATAAATTAACAAGCAATTAGAGCAACAGAGTGTATCGAGACAGAAAGTCAATGTTTGCCTGTCCCTCGATTTCTCCCTCCCCAGGCTTGGCCCTAAACCTGGTGTCCGCTTTCTACCTTCAAGAGAGGTGTGTGTTGCTAGATGCCAGATACCTAGCAGAGGCTGATGTCATCGAAGATAATCTCTCTTTCTGACTCTATGGGCTCCGAGGTGAGTTACATTTCATACTTTTAGTTGTGCATGAGAGCCTAAAATCTAAATGACTCAAATAAAATAGACACTTATTTTGCTTTCATGTAAATGTCTGAACCCAAATGGCCTCTCTGCTCCCCAAAGTCACCGGGACCCGAGCTGGTTTTCTCTTTTGGTCTATCACCCCTGGAGTGTTGCCCTTATCTGTCTGGTACAAGACAGCTATTGATCATGTCTGCATTCCAGTCAGCTGGGAGGAGGAGGGGGGACGGACACTATACCTGTCATTACCTTAAAGGAAAGAGCCAGAGCTGATCTAATGAAGTGCGGGGGCTGGATCCCACTGGTTCGAAGAGATGACTGTGCATAGCTTGAGATCAGCCGTGGGGGGAGTATTTACACCACAGAAATTGGCAAACACTGCCATCAGGGCTTTATTTTCCCTAAAGAACTGGTTATTAAACAATTACCAGCATAGCCCTCATGCATCTTTTCTGTTCATAATCTGTTGGTGAGAAGTTAGTGACAAGGTCACTCCTTAGCTGCAAGGGAAGCTAAGAAATAGTCTCCACCAGTAGGGTCATGTTCCCAGCTACAAATCTTATTGTTGTGGAATAAGAGTAGAGCAGATACTAAGAGCAATTAGCAGCCTCTGTCCCCAGGCTTGTTTAAGGGATTGTGCCCGGAGATGAGGTCTGGATTCCACATGTGGAGCTGGTTTCAGAGACGCCTCCCAGACAGACCTCTTGGGCATCAGCCCAAATGGCTGCAGTCAGGTTTTCATGCACATGGCACAATCTGGCCCATGGGAAGCACTCACAAATCCTGACCTGACACTTCCCAGACACAAACCCCTCTCACTGCCACTGGCCACATGGCCCTAAGTTCTCTCAGTGAGACTGAAAGACCTCCGGCCAGCTCCAGACATGCTCTACTCTCCTGTTCAGGGTTCACTCACTCCAGCAGCCTTCTCCAAAATCCTCCATTCTGAAATCTCCCTTTCTTTTCCAACTTCCTCCTGCAAGATGAAGTGTTTTAGAGCAATGAAACCAGTTCTCCAATTCCTTTTGAAAAAGCTCGTATACATCCTGGGCTGCCTCACACTCAGTTTGGTATTTTGTCTCCTTCCTGGTCCTCTGCTATTGTTAGCGGTTCACTGAGACCCAGTTATTATGGACAAGTGTACATACATGATTCGAGCGCTAGACATCATTGATAATACTGAATGGTAATGCTGACGACCAGTTTGGGGTCAACCCCCCAAACTGACAGTCACCACAGTTTCTGGATCTCCCAGTCAGATTCTCTACTTTCTGAAGGTCTCGGCTCTGTCACCCCATGTCCATCCACCCACGTGAACAGACTGCTCTTAGACTCAGGCAAGGGGGTCTCCTGCCCTGTGTCCCACCCCCTAATTCAGATGGCACTACCCTGACCCTTCTCTGATAGCAGCCCTGCTCCCTGAGTGAGGGGTCCACAGGTTCAATAGGTCATGACCTCCCACACATGACTCCCTTCCAGAATACATTCTGGGCCCCTAGGATTCTGGAATTCTTTGAGCCTCCTTGCAGGGTCTGAGTAAGGGTTTTCCCCGGTTCTCTCCTCCAACAGTAAAATGAGCCTCTGTATACCTTTTGGTCCATGAGATGACCAAGGGTGGCTGTGTGAAGGTGCCCACAGAACCTGGACACCTGGACTCTGGAGGGCCACAGGACTGTATGCAAGGCCAGTCACAGAGCAAGGCCAAGCAAGGGTGGGAAGAGAAGAGGGGTGCGCTGTGGGTGCAGGCTGGCTTGCCCTAGGCTGCTGCATTCGAATGCAGAATCCTAAGAAACCTGAAAGTTCTAAATTTAAATCTAGCCTTCTGAATCATTACAAAGGGGCAATTGTCAAGGCAGAGGAGAGAAACATATTTTATTTAACTTTGTTAGCTTGATTTATAACTTATAAACATAAAGACATGTGGAAGAAGGACCTCCATTTGTACTCTGATCGTAAACTTCTAAATGTTAGGAGCAGCCCACCCCTCAGAGCTCCTTTCTTTTGGCCCCATGTCATTCAGACCAGAAAATGGCATTTGCAAAGTATTGGGTTGGCCAAAAAATTGGTTCAAGTTTTCCATCTTATGGAAAAACCGAAATGAACTTTTTGGCCAACCCAATACCTACATCTCCAAGTATCTTAGCTATCAGGCTGGTGAAGACAATAACCAGTATCCAGTTTGTGCTTATACTAAAAGGGGTATTTCTTTTGCATCTGTAAGAATATTTGCAAAACATGAAGCAGGTGGGCCCTTGAGGCTGAGGGAGGACAGGCTTGGGTCTACCTACAGAGACAGGAAAGCCAGCAGGATCACTTAGGAGAAGGACAAGCCAGAGTCAAGACAATGGGGAAAGCAGGGTTGAAGATTCACTATTTAAACATGCCTCTCATTGAAGAAAAGTGTTCACTCTGGCATATAATCCATTAGAATATTCTAAACAGAAACCTTAGCCATAATCTTGTCCAGTGGTTTCCAAGCTTCTGCTTAAAATCAGCAAAATTTTAAAAAATTACCAAAATGAAAACTTAAGTGAAACCTTAATATTAAAGGAACCAAAAGTTCCTCGGATCATTTAAATCCTTATTGACTTTTGGAAAATCCTTTATTGCTTACAGATATTCCTGAAGTTCCTCCTCAGAGGTCTGAGCATCCCAGAGCAGAGATGCAAAACCACTAACCTAGCAGGGTGGGTGCCAGTGGTTGGGCTGCCTAACCTAGGTCTGCTCACAGCCCTTCCCTCCTCCATCTGGTTGTGAAGGAGCATGTCTCCATAGCCCCCACTGCCCAGCCAATCAGAAGGCACATGACCCGGGCCTTGCCAATCATTATGTTTCACTCTTGACCACAGTGATTGGTTCAGAGAGAGAAAGCGCTCATAGAAGGGTAAATTGGAGATACTCTCAAGACTTCTGCCATAGGGATAGGATAAAGAGAGTTGCTCTCTCTCCTATTAGGTCTTCCAAAAGGATAGGCAATCAGAGGAAAGCAGACACAGAGATGAAGTGAGACCTGATCACATGTGGGAACCCCCAATCCATCCATGCATGAAGCCGGACTACCCTTGACTTGTCATTTACATCAGCAACTGCAGTTTCCTTCTCCAGGCCAATTTGGCTGGGCTTTGTCATTTGCCAACAAGATTGTCATGACCGACCCAACCTCTGTGTTTTACACATGAAGATACTAAAGCCCAGAGTGGGAAAGGAGCATTCCCCAAGGTGAGCAGGATCTCAGTCAGGGCTAGGACCCAGCTTTCCACATAAATGATGACTTGTGCATATTTAACTTCTCCATGTCCTTTTTTGATTTGCTAACTCCGACTATGAATTGTGCGTATGAATGAGAACTCTAGGCAGGGGAGAAACAGTGAAGCTTCCTGAAACTGAGCCGAAGGAGGCCAGCCCACACTCGGGAACAGACTAAGCTTTCCATGAAGCTGGAATGTTTTGGTGTCATCTGAGAGCCTGGGTAAGTCACATGTCCAAACAAATCCCTTCTACCTTTTCTGCTGCCTGAAGTTCCACCAATAAGATATCTTTCTACTAGATTAAGCATTGCCTGGGTCATCTTCAGACTTCTCTTTTAAAATGCTACCCTGCTGGGCAGGAGTGACATCATCTACCACTGATTCCCTCATGGGAAGAAGCTGCTCAATACCCTCCCAGCCCAGAGGGCCCCAGGGAAGCCTCAGATCTACCATGCTGGGGAGAAAAGGCACCACAGAGGGTGCTTGCAAAACCCAGGTGAAGCAAGCACAGACAACATGGAAGAAGACAGATTTCTCCATTTCTTCTCAAGTGACAGCTTGACAGGTTATCAGATAGTCCCAAAGAAGCAACAAGGGATAAAGTGAGGCAGACCTGGGTTCAGACCCTATTCCAGCCAATGTCTTCTCAGATAATGCCAGGCAAATTATACATTTAATTTCTCTGGGCCTCAACTTTCTCACCTATGAATTAAAATACAAATATCTGTCTGGTGAAGGACGTAATGAGTGTACAAAGACCCAGAAGATAGAAGGTGTTTAATAAATGCGTTCCTTTTGCTCAAAAGAAGAAAGCAACCCTCTCCACTGTAGTGAGTCATCTCTGGAATTCTGGCACTTCTATTATACAAAAATGATGAGTTTTCAGGGTAAGAGCTGCTTCCCAACCAGCCCCAGCTCTGCACAGCCATGGACACCAGAGCAGCCAGTCTGGCCAGGGGCTTGTGGAAGGGACTGGTGGTCACCACCATTCTCACATCAGCCTTCTTGCACACTCATCAGGCAGCATGCCTTCCCTCTAGCCCAGAAGGCAGAAGGGTTCCCCATAATAAGCAAGGGTGCCCTAGGTCCATGTGTGCAAACAGGTGGCATCCAAGGGCCGCAAGGCACAGACAGGAGGGCTCTTGGCAATGGTGATATGGTAGCTTGAGGAACTGGGGCTCAGAGAGATTAAGGACTTTGTTGATTGCCGCCCAGCAAGTAATAGCCAGGTAAGGCTTAAAAACAAACTTATCTATCCTTTCCCTGGTCACCCTATCTAGGGTGCCATTTTCAATACTTCAAAACAGACCATCTGGGAAAGACCTTTTATAGATGGGTCTATTGGAATCAGAAGTAAAAATATGGTTGTGTTATGGAAAAATGAAAACCACAGAGCAGGCGTACTAGTCTCTTCCTTTCTAGGGCTCCCTCATCCTCCCATAGTTGGAGGAAATGACAGAAAATGCTTCTCATGCTCTGATATGAGAATTTCACATGTCACCCTCATCTGTTACTCTCCCAAGGAATCTGCATTTGGAAAAAAAAGAGCCAAGGACAGTGCTTATGCCAAATGAGGGTGCCAGGGGCTTCAGGGGACAGTCCCCATGCCTCAGCACCTTCTCTTTCTGCTGAGGAACCAGCCTAGGGCTGAGAGTATCTAGACAGCTCTGAGCCTGGGATGGGGCCTGAGCTGGAGCTGCAGGAATTGCAGCATGTTCAAAGATGTGTCACCGAAATAATGGAATGCCCCAGCCGCGGGCCAGGCTGACCTCCCAAAGTATGTGTTTGGGAGTTTGCAGCTGGAGCCCAACTGCTTGAAGAGAGCCAGGCCCACCCGGATGCAGGCAGGCGGCAGCCCTTTCTACTCCCGCCCCTGGGCCAGGAGCAGACAGGGCAGGGGAGAGCAGGGGACCCGACCTAGCTGAGGGCTGCAGTGGACAGGGGACGGCACCACGTGGGACACCAACCAACCAGAGCAGACCCAGATCCTGAGTCAACAAGGCTGGCTGAGAGGAGGATGGGGTGGGGGCCCAGGCCCACAGACAGCAGGGAGGACTGATGGGATAAGAAAGGACAAGAGGGCCCTGGATGGAGCTGAAGGCAGGCCTGCCCAGGATCACTGGGAGCCCCCATGTTCCTACTCCTAACACTTCTCCTATCCCACCCTCTACTTCTCCACAAGATGGGCTCTCATGAAGTTTAAGTTCACTGCTGAATAAAGGGGGTTTACCTGGACAATTCCATAGACAGAGGAGCCTGGCAAGCCATAGTCCATGGGGTCACAAAGAGTCAGACACGACTGAGCAACTGAGGACACACACACACAGTCCCAGGAAATGTTTTGGATAGTTGGTCATCATAGGCAGTAGTGTTCTTGAAAAAGCAGGATTCAGCTGTGTGGGTCTTTGACCCAGCTCACCTCCATGTGGGACAGAGATTTGCTGACAGAAGTGACCTCAGGAGCCACTGCCCAAACCTGGCGACTGAGGTGGGCTGTAGGGACACACCCAACACACAGTTCCATGGCTACCCTCCCTGCCCAGGGCCTTGGCAACAGGACCCCATAGATCTCATGTCCCACCAACACCATGAAGCTCACTTCTGCCACAAAGGCCATGCAATTACTCAGACCACACTAGAGGCAGTCTTGGAGCCATCGGAGGAGCAAGGGCTGATGGGAGGGTAATGGTTTGGTCACAGCCCAAAGATGGGCTCCACCCAAAGATGGTGGCTCTGAGCCCCTAGGCTGGCCTCTCTTCCTTCCCTGGGGTCCCCCAGGGTGTCCACCGGTCACTTAAAAGGCCAAGACTGCAGAGGCTCTCAGTTTCCGGGCAGAATATGAGGCTCACCTGACCGAGCAGCCTTCCCCTCACTCCTAGCCCACAGCAGCACCTAAGCTCAGTGCCAGAAAGGGCAGGGTGCTCAGCCCTTCTTCCCAGGGACCGGCAGAGCCCTCCCACCCTCCTGCCTGTCTACCTGCAGCTGGCCTGCCCTTCCTGCCTCACCAGACAAGGACTCATACTGCTAAAGCCCCACAACACCCCACAAACACATCTTCACACTTAACAAAGACTGACGGACACACTAACATATCCATATACACTCACACACATTCCCAGAGCTCACTCTAATGCTTAAACACATTCACACCAAGGCACATTCACATGAACACACAAATATTTGCATGCTTTCACACAGACATGTAAAACATTCCCACCCAAGTGGTTATTTAGATGTTTACATAGAATCTGGAGAAGGAAATGGCAACCCACTCCATTGTTCTTGCCTGGAGAATCCCAGGGATGGGGGAGCCTGGTGGGCTGCTGTCTATGGGGTCTCACAAAGTCGGACACGACTGAAGTGACTCAGAAGCAGCAGCATAGAATCTTACATAGGAACACAAACTCACTCACATAAATATGCATGTTCACTCATAAACACACACAAACTCATACCCTCACATATTTGACCATTCAAGGTATCTACTGCTTTCTTCATTCACAGAAAGGGGTCATGGAGGGCAGGATCCACCAGCTCCTAGGCCCCAACTTGGTAATGGTCCCTCCTCCCTTTCTCCTATGACTGCCTTCCCCATGATTCCCTCCCTCCCCCAGTGGCCGTTAGTCTGGGTTCCTCTTTGCTATCCTCTCATTTCTGCCCCATCTCACCTTCATCAAGCTGCTCCCCTTGCCTGAAAGTGCTCTCCATGGAGTCCCACCTAGCAACTCCTACCCAACCTGCAAGACCCCAACACAGCCCTGGCCCATGAAGCACCGCCACTAAGCTTCAGGGGGAACCTTGCACCCTTGGCGAGAGAGCTCACCCATGCAGCTGTGCCCTGCCCCCAGGTTCCCCATGTTTCCTGGGTATGAATCCTGTGTCACTGATGAGACAGCAAGAGCCTTGAGGCCCAAGGAAAGAACTGTGCCCCATCCTCCCCACCCTCACTCTCTTGTGGGCCTGGAACATACAGTGGAGAGCTAAGCCCTCAGCTCAGCTCTGCCTGGGTGTGCTGCCCCTGATTCATTCTATTATCATCTAGGCCCCTCCAGTTGAAAGCCATCCACTCTGGGGACAGAGATACCTTGGTTCAAATCCCAGCTCCACCATTTCTAACAGTATAACTTGGGCAACCTCAACACCACTTGGCCTTAGTTTGCTCATCTAAAGAAGTATGAAGAGTAATTCCTCCTTCGTAGATGCGGGATGAGGAATGGCTATGAAGAACCCTGCATGACGCACAATGGCTGGCACACAGTAGGTGATCCAACATGGCGCTCCCTTTGTTGTACCTCTCAGCTCTCCTTGTCTGCAGTGCAAGGGCCTTAACCCCTAGGATGGAGTGGTCAGGGTGGGATCAGGAAAGCTAGGGGCACCTGGCTCCAGTCCACATCCCCCCTCCCAGCTGTGTCTAAGTCTGCTCCCCTCATGTGGAGGCCCAGAGCTTCAGGACATCTTTGATTAATAAGAAGCGGAAAGATAAGTCTCATGATAATTAATAAATCATTAGCAGTGTTACTTTTCATCAGATAAGTCCATTAATTGTTCCCATTTCCTTACAAAAAGCCCAGACCCAGGGGCCTCGTGCAGTGAGTTGATTTTATGAGAAACTCAAACTTACAAAGAAAAGCAGGTCCCACCTGCAGGGGCACTGGAGACACTGTCCCAACTCACACCTCTGGACTTTGGAAGAGCAAAAATCAGAACATACACAACAATCCCTGCTCCATAGGAAGGGCCCCAAAGAAGCTCGAAGGCCCCTAACCCAGAGCTGGCACAGCACCAACTGATCACCAGTGTTTGTTGCAGCATACTCAACAACAACAGCAACAAAGCCACATCCTAAATGAGAGGGGGAAAGGTTCTAATTGATTAGCAATGCCTGCCAGGCCCACAGGGCCAGGAATGAAGGCACAGAGGGAAGTCCATCCATTCATCCTTCATTCAGCAAATGATGAGTGAATGCCAAATGCCATGCAAAGGGCTGGGATACTGTGCAGATCAAGAAAAGACACAGTGCCTGCTTTCATGGAGTTTATATCTGCCTTCTCTAAAATCCCTTGTCAGAGGAAGAAACTGAAACAGGCAAGGGACCTCCCAAAACCATACTGAGGGTCAATGGCAAAACTGGCTAGAGCTCCTCACTGTCCCCTTTCCAGCCCATCCTTCCCTCAAAGAAGCAGCAAAGGGATCCTGGCTCTCTATGCCCCTGACACCCAAACACAGATGCTCTGCCAACTTCTCACGCACTGACTCCCAGACTCTGAGGATGGCAGTGTGTTCTCATTCACTTGGAGAAATGTTTTGAATACCAATCATGTATGGAACACTGAACTGGGGCACACAGAAACTATCTCCAGAAGCTGGCTGGCTGGTAGGATGGAAAAGGCTTCTTTAAAAATAATAATAACAAAGCAAAACAATTAGGCACAATAAGAGCACTTAATAACAAGCTCTGAGAAATTAAAGGCAAAATGCTTCCTTGCAAGTTGGAAAATCTTAGGCTCTCTGAAGGTGGTGATAGCTTAGGAAGGAATCAGAAAGAAGGTATGGAGACACATCCTAGAGGGCTTCCAAGGCACTGATTGGAAACTTAAATTTGTTCCTTGGGGCTTCACTTGTCCCCTGTGGAGGCATACTAAGAGGGGACCACTGGATAAATAAATGGTTTATCTTCGATGGCTTATCTTCCTATATCCCCGCAATGCGGGAGACCCAGGTTCGATCCCTGGGTTGGGAAGATCCCCTGGGAAGACCCCCTGGAAAATGGCAACCTACTCCAGTACTCTTGCCTAGAAAATTCCACGGATGGAGGAGGCTAGTGGGCTACAGCCATGGAGTCACGAAGAGTCGGACACGACTGAGTGACTTCACGACTTCACGATGATCTTCCTATAACATCAAGCTTACTCATAGATTTGAAAGTGTACTATTTTTAATTAGAAAGTTCTTAAAAGTTTTGTCATAGTGACACAAAAATAAATTCCACATAAAGAGCTAAACATTGAAATGAATAAAACTATGAAAATGCTAGAATAAAATATAGGCGTATGTTTATATACACTTTGGATAAGAAAACTTTCCAAGCATGGACAAAATTAAGATGCCCTAAAGACAAAAACAAATAGATTAAGGATCAAGACCTCCAAAACATAAAGAGTTCGCCAGAAAAGATAATCAATAGGTAATTCACAAAAGAAACACAAGTAACTAATAAAGCAGAATTTCCAAACCTCAGCACTATTAACATTTGAGGCCAGTAATTCTTTCTACATACTAAAGGTCAATAGTACCCGCGCCCCAACACCTGGGGGTCTTAAGAGTCAAAACATCTCTAGACATCACCAAATGTCCTGTGAGGCCAAAATCAGCCCCAGTTAAGAACCATTGTTAAAAAATATATGAAAATAGACTCAATTTCTGAATGAACAGATCATCGCAAATTAAAATAACAATAAAATGTCATTTTTCTTTAATCAGATTGGGAAGGTTTTAAAGACAGACGATATCTACAGATGGCAAGAGTTTGGGAAGAATGAGATTCTCATTCTATGTTGGTGGAGCTATAAATAGATACAATGATTTTGGAAGACAATCTGGTGCATATATCAGTTTCTTAAATCTGCAGACTCAATGACCCCACAATTCCACTTTTGGACTCTACCCCATAGAGGGGGAAAGAATGCATAGAAGTACACAGGACTTTGCAAACAAAGGATGTTCACTGGGGACTCTTCTGTAATAGTGAAAACTTGGAAACAAGTGTCAATGAGTTTTTAAAAACTGTTAAATTCTGGTTCAGTTCAGTTCAGTTCAGTCGCCCAGTCATGTCCGACTCTTTGCGACCCCATGAATCGCAGCACGCCAGGCCTCCCTGTCCATCACCAACTCCCAGAGTTCACTCAGACTCGTGTCCATCGAGTCCGTGATGCCATCCAGCCATCTCATCCTCCGTCATCCCCTTCTCCTCCTGCCCCCAATCCTTCCCAGCATCAGAGTCTTTTCCAGTAAATTCTGGTACATTGATACAAATCAGACAATAAAAAACAGTTGCCAAGACATATAGCTGAGAAAAAGAAAAGAAAACTGCAAAATAATATGATCCTGTATTTGTTTTCTAAGTTAAAATGACATATTTGCACGTGTTTGTGAATACCATTAAAAGAGAGTGGAGTGATAGAAAGATCTGGGCAAATAGTAAATTACTGATAGTGGTTAATCTTAATGAGCAAAGGTGGTGGGGGGAATGAGAATAATATGTATAAGGAGAGAGGGGAATTTCATTTTTTGCCTTACAGAGTTCTGTATTGAATTTTAACAGTGAGCATGTATTATTTTTCAAAAACTTTACTGCGTGTAAGTCATCTTTTCCAAAGTCTAGATAACAGAAAAGTGGCATGTGCAATGAGACATGGAACAATTTGGTTCTCTCGGTTAGCCTAGCTTTCTCCTGGAAAGCCAATGCCTTCTAGTTAAAGTGTACCAAGTTCACTGCTGCAGCAAAACAGACTTGGCCAAAGTCTCAACCACAGGCTAGGCCAGGCAGGGCATGTGTTTTTTCAACAATTCTCTGAAATGTTCTGAAAAAACTTAAAACCAATCGTATTTTCACTGTGACTCTATAAATCCATGAACCTCCTAAATCTGTTCAGCTGCCTGCTATTATTCCTTTTGATCACATATTCTGTTTACAAACAGCACTGGGCATCTTTCCACTTCCCACCACAGCAAACTTTTACCAAACACAGAGAGACCAGAATTTCTGGGGTGTTGGTTGTTTTTTCATTTCTCTTTTTAAAGTATAATAATTTTCAAATTATGTTTTCAACTTAGAACATAGAACTGTGGTTAGAAATAGGACATTGGAAGCATAAATGTGTAACCAGTGAAACTATGAAGCTATCGGGGCAAATTCAGAACAGACGAGTCAAGACAAACGTGCTGCTGAGCTTGCAGTCTGCCGTGTGACCATGACAGTTACCAGGGCCAGAGCTCCGTCAGAGAAAAAGAAAAGAAAACTGCAAAATAATATGATCCTGTATTTGTTTTCTAAGTTAAAATGACATATTTGCACGTGTTTGTGAATACCATTAAAAGAGAGTGGAGTGATAGAAAGATCTGGGCAAATAGTAAATTACTGATAGTGGTTAATCTTAATGAGCAAAGGTGGTGGGGGGAATGAGAATAATATGTATAAGGAGAGAGGGGAATTTCATTTTTTGCCTTACAGAGTTCTGTATTGAATTTTAACAGTGAGCATGTATTATTTTTCAAAAACTTTACTGCGTGTAAGTCATCTTTTCCAAAGTCTAGATAACAGAAAAGTGGCATGTGCAATGAGACATGGAACAATTTGGTTCTCTCGGTTAGCCTAGCTTTCTCCTGGAAAGCCAATGCCTTCTAGTTAAAGTGTACCAAGTTCACTGCTGCAGCAAAACAGACTTGGCCAAAGTCTCAACCACAGGCTAGGCCAGGCAGGGCATGTGTTTTTTCAACAATTCTCTGAAATGTTCTGAAAAAATTAAAACCAATCGTATTTTCACTGTGACTCTATAAATCCATGAACCTCCTAAATCTGTTCAGCTGCCTGCTATTATTCCTTTTGATCACATATTCTGTTTACAAACAGCACTGGGCATCTTTCCACTTCCCACCACAGCAAACTTTTACCAAACACAGAGAGACCAGAATTTCTGGGGTGTTGGTTGTTTTTTCATTTCTCTTTTTAAAGTATAATAATTTTCAAATTATGTTTTCAACTTAGAACATAGAACTGTGGTTAGAAATAGGACATTGGAAGCATAAATGTGTAACCAGTGAAACTATGAAGCTATCGGGGCAAATTCAGAACAGACGAGTCAAGACAAACGTGCTGCTGAGCTTGCAGTCTGCCGTGTGACCATGACAGTTACCAGGGCCAGAGCTCCATCCCAGCTCCGTCCAGTGAACTGGTGGCCAGCAGCTCCCTAAGCAGGTAACAGTGGGTGTGGAGGGCTTTATTTTAGGGGAGTTTTATTTCAATGGAGTTACAGATGAGCACATGAAATAATGGATGAAAGCCACCTCCCTGCCATGACATTCAAAAAGTCAAGTATGTAATTTCAAAGGAAAAAAAAATCACAAAATAATTTTAAAGCCTAAAAGAAAAAAGACTTGACTAAGAGCAAGTGAGAAACTTGCTTAAACTTCAATAATGAGAAACAAATGAAAAAAGCAAATTAAGGATCTCTTAAAGATTTCTCTATCAGCCACGGTGGCCTAATGGATAAAGCATTGGCCTCCTAAGCCAGGGATTGTGGGATTGTGGGTTCGAGTCCCACCCAGGGTAGAAGGAGTTGCATTGTGGGGGCTTCCCTGGTGGCTCCAATGGTAAAGAGCCTGCCTGCAGGGCAGGAGACCCAGGTTTGATCCCTAGGTCAGGAAGATCCCCCGGAGAAGGAAACAGCAACCCACTCCAGTATTCTTGCCTGGCAAATCCCATGGTTAGAAGAGCCTGTTGGGCTACAGTACATGGGTTACAAAGAGTCGGACACGACTGAGCAAGTTCACACTCACTTTCAAAGATTTCTCTAGTCTGTTTCAGAAATGCCTCAGAAGTCACAGCTTGAATATAGGAGTGAAGTTTAAGGGCTTCAATGTGGATAGAATCGCACTTCTATTTGCATCAAAAGAAGCAGCCAGTCTGGGAAAAGTGTCCTTCAGACTGGCACTGCCTACCAGTGCATTTTATGAGTGCTTGGTCACTCTGCTAAGTCGCTTCAGTCATGTCCGACTGTGTGTGACCCCATAGACGGCAGCCCATGAGGCTCCCCCATCCCTGGGATTCTCCAGGCAAAAACACTGGAGTAGATTGCCATGTCCTTCTCCAATGCATGAAAGTGAAAAGTGAAAGGGAATTCGCTCAGCTGTGTCCGACTCTTTGCGACCCCATGGACTGTAGCCCACCAGGCTCCTCCATCCACGGGACTTCCCAGGCAAGAGTACTGGAATGGGTTGCCATTGCCTTCTCTGCTCAGTCACTCAGTGGTGTCCAATTCTTTGCTATCCCATGGACTGTAGCCTGCTAGATTCCTCTGTCCATGGGGCTTCTCCAAGCAAGAATACTGGAGTGGTTGCACTTTTCTACTCTAGGAGAATTTTCCTGACCCGGGAACAGAACCTGCGTCTCTTGCATTGGCAGGCATATTCTTTAACACTGAACTACCTGGGAAGCCACACCAACATGTTTTAGTGGGTTGAGGAGAGACTGTGGTTATGAAGGAGTTCTCTGGTAGGCCAAGATTGCCAGGAGAAATATTAATAAACTCAGATATGCAGATGATATCACCCTTATGGCAGAAAGCAAAGAGGAACTAAAGAGGCTCTTGATGAAAGTGAAAGAGGAGAGTGAAAAAGCTGGCTTAAAACTCAGCATTCAAAAAACTAAGATCATGGCATCTGGTCCCATCACTTCATGGCAAATAGATGGGGAAACAATGGAAATAGTGAGAGACTTTATTTTCTTGGGCTCCAAAATCACTGCAGATGGATGAGTGCAACCATGAAATCAAAAGATGCCTGCTCCTTGGAAGAAAAGCTATGACAAACCTAGACATCATATTAAAAAGCAGACATTACTTTGCTAACAAAGGTCCTTATAGTCAAAGCTATGGTTTTTTTCAGTAGTCATGTATGGATGTGAAAATTGGACTATAAAGAAAGCTGAGTGCCAAAGAATTGATGCTTTTGAACTATGTGGTATTGGAGAAGACTCTTAAGAGTCTTGGACTGCAAGGAGAATCCAACCAGTCAATCCTAAAGGAAATCAGTCCTGAATATTCATTGGAAGGACTGATGCTGATGCTGAAGCTGAAGCTCCAAAACTTTGGCCACCTGATGGGAAGAACTGACTCATTGGAAAAGACCCTGATACTGAGAAAGATTGAAGGCAGGAGGAGAAAGGGGTGACACAGGATGAGATGGTAGGACGGCATCGTTAACTCAATGGACATGAGTTTGAGAAACTCCAGGAGATAATGAAGGACAGGGAAGCCTGGCATGCTGCAGTCCATGGGGTCGAAAAGAGTCAGACACCACTGAGTGACTGAACTGAACTGTGGTTACAAAACAGATACTGATGATGTGGCCCTTTTGTCAACATCTTTCTTCACTAAAAAGTTAGTCAATGTGTGTGAAGACATGTCAATTTCTAAAGTATTTGATAGTAAAATAACAAGAGAAGACATCCCAACAAAATGTGTAAGTCCAAAATGAACAATGTTCAGTAGCCAAGTAGTGTCCCATTCTTTGCCTGGACTGCCACACACCAGGCTTCCCTGTCCTTCAGTACCTCCCAGAGTCTGATCAAACTCATCTCCATTGAATCAATGATGTCATCCCACCATCTCATCCTCTATCATCCCCTTGTCCTATTGCCCTCTATCTTTCCCAGCGTCAGAGTCTTTTCCAGTGAGTCAGCTCTGCATCAGGTGGCCAAAATACTGGAGCTTCAGCTTCAGCATCAGTCCTTCCAATGAATATTAAGGGCTGATTTCCTTCAGGATTGATCTCCTTGCAAGTCCAAGAGATTCTCAAGAGTCTTCTCCAGAACCATGGTTCAAAGCACCAATTCTTCAGCGCTCAGTGTTCTTTATGGTCCAACTCTCACACCTGTATGTGACTACTGGAAAAACCATAGCTTTGACTGGATGGACCTTTGTCAGCAAAGTGATGTCTCTACTTTTTAAAACACTGTCTAAGTTTGCCACAAAGTGAAAGAAGAGAGTGAAAAAGTTGACTTAAGGCTCAACATTCAAAAAACTAAGATCATGGCATCCAGTCCTGTCACCTCATAGCAAGAAGATGGGGAAACAGTGGCTGATTTTATTTTGGGGGGCTCCAAAATCACTGCAGATGGTTATTGCAGCCATGAAATTAAAAGACGCTTACTCTTTGGAAGGAAATATGCTATCTAGAGCATATTAAAAATCAGAGACATTACTTTGTCAATAAAAGTCCATCTAGTCAAGGCTATGGTTTTTCCAGTAGTCATGTAAGGATGTGAGAGTTGGACTATAAAGAAAGCTGAGCACAGAAGAATTGATGCTTTTGAACTGTGGTGTTAGAGAAGACTCTTGAGAGTCCCTTGGACTACAAGGAGATCCAACCAGTCTATCCTAGAGGAGATCAGTCCTGGGTGTTCATTGGAAGGACTGATGTTGAAGCTGAAACTCCAATACTTTGGCCACTTGATGAGAAGAGCTAACTCATTTGAAAAGACCCTGATGCTGGGAAAGATTGAGGGCAGGAGGAGAAGGGGATGACAAAGGATGAGATGGTTGGATGGCATCACTGACTCAATGGACATGAGTTTGGGTAGACTCTGGGAGTTGGTGATGGACAGGGAGGCCTGGTGTGCTGCAGTTCATGGGATGGCAAACGCAGAGAGTCAGACACGACAGAGTGACTAAACTGAACTGAATTGAAGTTTGCCACAGTGTATCAACTGATATAAATAACTCAGGGCCCTGCTCTAACAAGCAAAATGACAGAAAACAGTGGCCCCAGGAACTACTGCACACAGTGAGATTCATGGAACCCACATCACACACAGAGTGTACTTTTAAAGGTCTACTCTTGTATACTAAGTGGTAAACTTTTCATCAAAATATAGTTTATAAAGCCTGGCAGTTTGAATATTTGTCTCTTAGGGCTACTTTATAACAAAACAAAAAGTTTTTTTTGTTGTTTGTTTTTATTTGCTTTATCGCAGGTATGTGTTGCTGGCTCAACAGGAAGGAGATACTGCTCTAGGTTTTAAAAGTTGGTCTAGGTTGATTTTTTCATAGAAATAACTATCAACTGTGCCATGACTAAGGGCAAAAAACTCATTAAGGTGAATAAAAGTCTATGTTCATACTGAAATGTCAAGTGTCTCTCAGAGACGTTTTATTTAGAATATTTTTTCAAAGTCAATACTCTTAACTGCAAGACAAAGCTGAGAAATTATTTTACTGCCACTATCACTGCTATAAAAATGCAGTTGCATGCAGTCGGATGAAGAGAGTTGAGCGGAACTAATTGTAATTGATCCTTTTGGTTTATTTGCAGGCCCTGCTCTAACAGGCAAAATGACAGAAAACAGTGGCCCCAGGAACTACTGCACACAGTGAGATTCATGGAACCCACATCACACACAGAGTGTACTTTTAAAGGTCTACTCTTGTATACTAAGTGGTAAACTTTTCATCAAAATATAGTTTATAAAGCCTGGCAGTTTGAATATTTGTCTCTTAGGGCTACTTTATAACAAAACAAAAAGTTTTTTTTGTTGTTTGTTTTTATTTGCTTTATCGCAGGTATGTGTTGCTGGCTCAACAGGAAGGAGATACTGCTCTAGGTTTTAAAAGTTGGTCTAGGTTGATTTTTTCATAGAAATAACTATCAACTGTGCCATGACTAAGGGCAAAAAACTCATTAAGGTGAATAAAAGTCTATGTTCATACTGAAATGTCAAGTGTCTCTCAGAGACGTTTTATTTAGAATATTTTTTCAAAGTCAATACTCTTAACTGCAAGACAAAGCTGAGAAATTATTTTACTGCCACTATCACTGCTATAAAAATGCAGTTGCATGCAGTCGGATGAAGAGAGTTGAGCGGAACTAATTGTAATTGATCCTTTTGGTTTATTTGCATGTATCAGTTCTCTGTGATTCAAGTGATGTTTTCAAAACTGTTACCTTTATTTCAACAGGATCCTGAGCCAATGGAACTTATATGAATTTTTTCTTTCCTGGTGGCAACAATTTAAAATATTATTTTATACTTTGGACACAACCCTGTGCATCTTTGATATCTTTATTCCTTGCAGTATGGTAAGATGATCCTGGGTCATCTTACTATATTTCCTGTCCCAGATCTGAAATCAGTCGTTACCCCAAGAGAACATGGCTCCTCCTCAGGAAAATTTTTTTTTTTAGAAGATTCCATACCTCTATGAAGTTCATTTGTCCATGGGACATTCCAGAAAATTGTGTGCAAATCAGACTATTGCAATGGAAATGGCATTCCCCCAGGAGCAATATTAAAATTATGTTGGATTCATGAGCTAGACTCAGGGACTAAAGACAAGACAGCCATAACCAACAATGAATTGGAAAAAGCAGGACAGAACAACCATAGGCACTAATGTAGTGGAAACAACACCCCACCGATGGAATCTCAAACTCAGTTAGCTGCCAATGCATGGGTGAAGACACTGACAAGTGGGTGAGGTAGACAGCTGTAGTGTAAAAAGGGGAGTTTTCCATAATGTGGGGGCTCTGGGGTGGGAGAAGACACTTAAGAGAAGGAAATTTAAGACAAATTACAGGAAAGTCAGCTTCCCAAACTAACAGGTTTTGAACAAACAAACAAGGGTTTTGATATGAAGCAGGGCCAAACTCATGTCCATTGAGTCTGTGATGCCATCCAGCCATCTCATCCTCTGTCGTCCCCTTCTCCTCCTACCCCCAATCCCTCCCAGCATCAGAGTCTTTTCCAGTGAGTTAACTCTTCACATGAGGTCGCCAAAGTATTGGAGTGCCAGCCTCAACATCAGTCCTTCCAATGAACACCCAGGACTGATCTCCTCTAGGATGGACTGGTTGGATCTCCTCGCAGTCCAAGGGACTCTCAAGAGTCTTCTCCAACACCACAGTTCAAAAGCATCAATTCTTCAGTGCTCAGCTTTCTTCACAGTCCAGCTCTCATATCCATACATGACCACTCCATGGACATGAGTTTGGGTAAACTCCGGGAGTTGGTAATGGACAGGGAGGCCTGGCATGCTGCGATTCATGGGGTCACAAAGAGTCTCGGACATGACTGAGCAACTGAACTGAACTGAACTGAACTAAGGCCTAAAACTTCCCATTCCCAACCATTCTCTAGTTCTATAACATCAAGGAAGCAGCCTCTCCTCCAAGAATTCTGATTTCCTTGTTGGTAAAAGGGCTTCCCTGGTAGTTCATTTGGTAAAGAATTTGCCTGCAATGCAGGAGACCCCAGTTCAACTCCCGGGTTCGGAAGATCCACTGGAGAAGGATAGGCTACCCACTCCAGTATTCTTGGGCTCCCCTGCTGCCTCAGCTGGTAAAGAATCCACCTGCATTATGAGAAACCTAGGTTCAATCCCTGGGTTGAGAAGATCCTCTGGAGAAGGGAAAGTCTACCCACTCCAATATTCTGGCCTGGAGAATTTCACAAACTATACAGTCCATGGGTTTGCAAAGAGTTGAACATAACTGAGAGATTTAATTTGAAGAAGGAAATGGCAACCCACTCCAGTATTCTTGCCTTGAGAATCCCAGGGTTGGAGGAGCCTGGTGGGCTGCTGTCTATAGGGTCGCACAGAGTCGGACACGACTGCAGTGACTTAGCACTTCAGAGAGATTTAATGGGGATAATTGTCAGAAATAGCAGAAAGTTGTGAGGATCAGAAGAGATGACTGGCATCTCAAACTTAACATGTCCCAAGTAGCCACCAAACCTGTTAATTCCATCATCTTTTCATCTGATTTAATGATCTCTCCATCCATTCACTTGCTCAGGCCCTAAATCTTCAAATCATGAAGTCCCACAGGCTCTATTTTCTAAATATATCCAGACTCTAACCACTTTTCTACCAATTCCATCACCACCACACTGGCCAAGTCACAGAGCTTGTTGCCCTCAGTTCAGTCAGTTCAGTTGCCCAGTCAGGTCCAGCTCTTTGCAATGCCATGGACTGCAGCATGCCAGGCTTCCCTGTCCATCACCAACTCCAATTTGAATCTTTCTCAAATTCATCTCCATCGAGTTGGTGATATCATCCAACCATCTCAGCCTCTGTCACCCATGCTCCTGCCTTCAATCGTTCTCAGCATCAACGTCTTTTCCAGTCAGTCAGTTCTTCACATCAAGTGGCCAAAGTACTGGAGTTTCAGCTTGAGCATCTGTCTTCCAGTGAATATTCAGGACTTATTTCCTTTAGGATGGACTGGTTTGATCTCCTTGCTGTCCAAAGTATTCTCAAGAGTCTTTTCCAACACCACAGTTCAAAAGCATCAATTCTTTGGCACTCAGCTTTCCTTATAGTTCAACTCTCACATCCATACATGACCACTGGAAAAACCATAGTTTTGACTAGACCGACCTTTGTCAACAAAGTAATGTCTCTGCTTTCTAATATGCTGTCTAGGTCTGTCATAGCTTTTCTTCCAAGGAGCACGCATCTTTTAATTTCATGGCTGCAGTCACCATCTGCAGTGATTTCAGAGCCCCCCAAAATAAAGTCTCTCACTGTTTCCATTGTTTCCCCATCTATTTGCCATGAAGTGATGGGACTGGATGCCACGATCTTAGTTTTTGAATGTTGCATTTTAAGCCAACTTTTCCCCTCTCCTCTTTCACTTTCATCAAGAGGCTCTTTAGTTCCTCTTCACTTTCTGCCATAAGGATGGTGTCATCTGCATATCTGAGGTTATTGATATTTTTTTCAGCAATCTTGATTCCAGCTTGTGCTTAATCCAATCTGTCATCTCAAATGATATACTCTGCATATAAGTTAAATAAGCAGGGTGACAATATAGTCTTGATGTACTTCTTTCCCAATTTGGAACCAGTCTGTTGCTCCATGTCTGGTTCTAACTGTTGTTTCTTGACCTGCATATAGATTTCTCAGGAGGCAGGTCAGGTGGTCTGTTATTCCCATCTCTTTAAGAATTTTCCACAGTTTGTTGTGATCCACACAGTCAAAGGCTTTGGCATAGTCAATAAAGATGTTTTTCTGGAACTCTCATGCTTTTTTGATGATCCAGTGGATGTTGGCAATTTGATCTCTGGTTCCCTTGTCTTTTTTTTTAATACTTTATTCTATTTTACAATACTGTATTGGTTTTGCCATACATTGACATGAATCAGCCACAGGTGTACACGATCTCCCAATGCCAAAGCCCCCTCCCAACTCCCACCCCACACCATCTCCCCAGATCATCCCCTGCCTTTTCTAAATCCACCTTGAACATATGTCCACATACTGTTGAAGTTCGATATTGGCCTCATATGAAGTTCATATGAAGTATGATGTTCAACATACTGTTGCTCCCCTGGATCATTGCAATTATCTCCAAAGGGTCTCCCTCCCTCTACCCTTGACCCCTATAGTCTGAATGCAC
The DNA here is from genome assembly GCA_006408675.1 of Madoqua kirkii. Taxonomy (NCBI): domain Eukaryota; kingdom Metazoa; phylum Chordata; class Mammalia; order Artiodactyla; family Bovidae; genus Madoqua; species Madoqua kirkii. The sequence goes on from SJYC01001004.1 coordinate 87,919, forward strand.
ACAGCAACACACAAATCTCATCAAATCATTCCTCTCTTCCCCAAACCCTTCCAGTGTTTCCATGTCAGCATAAAGCCTTATCCTTGAGCTAAAAGGGCCTACTGAGTCTGGCCTCTGTTTCCTGCTGACATTGGAAAAGTCAAGGGATATGGGTGTGACAAACTGTGTCTGCCGCCCCCAGTAACAGAGGAGACTACAGGTGCATGGCCCAACCAGAGCCAGAAGGACTCTGAGCATCCTCCTGCCTCTCCTCATCCTCCGTGACATCAGAGGTCACCTTAGGACCCTCCCCAGGATGCTCTCCCTGAGCTCACAGTCTTCCCAGAGCCAGAGTCCTAACTTGTGCCCAAGGAAACCTCTGCTCTTCTGTTATCTGGTGTTCCAAGTGGCAATTCCCAGCCCCTTGGCAGTCAGGCCTCAGCCATCCCATCCTTAATATCTCTGCCCAAATGAGCTTTCTAACATTTCCAATTTTAAAATTATATTTCCCAAGAGACTAGATTCATTTACCTGAATTTTGAGCACCTCCCATATGCCCCATAACTGCTGGCTATCTTGGAGCAGGAGAGATGTTTCAAAAAGTAGAGGATAAGCTATGTAGACAAGGGAAAGGAACTAAAGGTTTCTGTGTCTCAGTTATCTTATCTGAAAATGAGCAAACTTTCCCCAAGAAGATCGTAGGCCTCCATTGTCCTCAGTGGAACAAGTTGCCAGAATTCATCAGTTATTTAATATGCATGTTAGTCCATGAGGATATAGTGGTCATTCCTTTTGAGCACCCAGTAAACACAGAGAAAATGTTATTTTATTTATTTCAGTGATTATTCAGTATTAAGAATTACGTGCTACCTGAAAACCATAGAGAAAGTAGAGATGAGTTAGACTGTCTCACCTCCAAGAAGCTGACAGCTTAGTGAAGATGATCAAGGCACATCAAGCCTGTATAATGTCTGTAAGAATGGGCTACCACTGATGGATGAACCAACCTCACTAGTACTCAGAAGGGATCATTTAGCTACCTGGACAGGTCAGCCTCCTCAGGGGACAGGACACTTGCATCTGGAAAGATGAATCTACTTGCCTCTCACTCCCTCCTGAGAGAAGAGCCTGGATGAAAGCAGGGTGGTATGAAGCAGCGCACAGGAGGTGGAGGGCCAAGGGTGAGGAGAAACAGTGAGGCCAAAATCCCAGGCACAGTTGGGTCATGGAGGGTTTGGAGCGGGGGCAGGCAGGCTAAAGAATTTGTGCATCAGTTTGAAGCTGTTGGGGAACCCTGGGAAGCCTTATACAGGAGTGATTCCCAAGGAAATGGAAGTATTACACAACAGTTAAGACCACAAGTGCTGATAGGTCATATTTGGATTCAGAACTTAGCTCGTACCACCTACAAGCTGGGTGAACGTGGGAAAGTTATTCTGTGCCTTAGTTATCTTATTTGTAAACTGGGCATAATAATAGTATTTACCTCAAAGGGTTATTATCAGGATTAAACCAGTTAATTCTTATAAAGTTGCTGACCTTAAAAATGTGCAACATGAAAGCTGTGAATTAAGTTTTATTTGGGGGAAAATGAGGACTATAGCCCGGGAGACAGCATTTCAGATGTCTCTGAGAAACTCCTAAGAGGTAGGAGGGAAGGTCAGTATATACACGATTTTGGTGAAGGGGGAGTACATGTAATCAAGCACATACTTTTTGCAGAAGGTTTCTGACAGTCACAAGGAGCAGTCATCACCATGAAGGAATTTAGTGCTTTTCTAGATATGAGAAGGTGCACGAATTGGGCTTATAAAATTGGCCCCTTAAATATCTATCTGAAGACCTGTTCTGCCAGTTTTTCCCCAAGCACAGAGTGCCTCATTTCTGTTCTCTACCATAAACTCCTTTCAGGGGGTGTTGAAGGTCAGCAGCTACAGCAACACGTGATTTAATCCTTGTAGAGGTAGATGGCAAGTGCCAATTTGTAGTCAACAAAGTGTTTAGAACTGTGCCTGGTATGTAGTAACCATTTAATACATTTTACTATTAGCATTGGGCTTCCCAGGTGGCTCAGTGGTAAAGAATCTGCCTGCCAAGGCAGAAGATGCAGGAAATGCAGGTTTGACCCCTGGGTCAGGAAGATCCCCTGGAGGAGGGCATGGCATCCCACTCCAGTATTCTTGCCTGAGAATCCCCATGGATGGAGGAGCCTAGCGGGCTGCAGTCCATGGGCCCCCACAGAGTCAGACACAGCTGAGCACAGCACAGCAGCAGTACTAGCATTATCATTTATTTAATTATCTAGATCTCCTACTAGACTGCCAGCCAGTTCATCAGGATAAGAAACTATTTGTTTTGCTTATCTCAGGGCCCCAGAGTCTAGCAAAGGGCCTGGCACATAGTATGTGTTCAATTAATGTTCAATTAATGAAAAGACAACAGGAAGACTGGATGGGCTGGTCCCCCTGTGCCATGGGGTTTCTCAAGGCCCTAGAGGCCCCAGAAGCAGGTCCAGGTGAGGCTGTCACAAGGGAGCAGGTCACCATTCGGCCCCACAGACTATCTCAGCTGTAGATACATACCTACCAGGGCCTGCCTACCCTAGGACACAGCCTTCATCTGGGCCAGAAGTCTAGCCCTCAGATCATCCTATGGCCACCTACCTCCAATAGAACTGCCTTATGACCCAGCAATCCCACTGCTGGGCATGCACACCGAGGAAACCAGAATTGAAAGAGACACATGTACCCCAATGTTCATTGCAGCATTGTTTATAATTGCAAGGACATGGAAACAACCTAGATGTCCATCAGCAGATGAATGGATAAGAAAGCTGTGGTACATATACACAATGGAGTATTACTCAGCCCTTAAAAAAATAAATTTGACTCAATTCTAATGAGATGGATGAAACTGGAGCCAATTATACAGAGTGAAGTAAGCCAGAAAGAAAAACACCAATACAGTACACTGACACATATATATGGAATTTAGAAAGATAGTAACGAGGACCCTGTAAGTGAGACAACATAAGAGACACAGAGGTATAGAACGGACTTTTGGCTTCTGAGGGAGAGGGAGAGAGTGGGATGATTTGGGAGAATGGCACTGAAACATGTATACTATCATATAAGAAATGAAGCGCCAGTCTATGTTCAATGCAGGATATAGGATGCTTGGAGCTGGTGTATGGGATGATCCGGGGAGATGGCGTGGGGTGGGAGGTGGGAGGGGGCTTTGGCATTGGGAGATCGTGTACACCTGTGGCTGATTCATGTCAATGTATGGCAAAACCATTACAGTATTGTAAAATAGAATAAAGTTTTAAATTAATTTAAAAAAAACACACATCATTCCCAGGAAACGTCTACTTTCCAACAATTCTTAATCCTTTTGCAGTCAGTCCTTTTCCCCAGCTCTCCCCAAGTAAGCCTTTCACATCTAAATCTAGACAGGTCACTCCTGTACTTAAAACCCATCCCTGCTTTCATTTGTCCTGAAGATAAGGTCCAAACTCTAAAGTACTAAGATACTTAGCAGACCCCATACAGTCAGCCCTAGATGCACATTCCCAGCCTCTCTCCTTCCCGTTATCACCACTAGTCCCCTCTCCACCTTAGCCAGGGCCTACATCTCCCCCAAATGCTCCAGTCTGTACATCTTTGCTTCCAGCTCCCTTCTCCCCTGTGCTTTCTGGAAAGCTCTTCATTCTGTAAAATCTGCTTCAGTTATGATCTACTCTATGGCATGTCTCCCCAGATGCCCTGCTAACACTTAAGAAATCTCATAGCTTCTTACAGTTGTCTGTTTATATCTCTGTCTCTGCCACAGGACTGAGAGGGCTGGAGGGCTGGAACTGTCCTTTTTTTTTTTTTTTTTTTTTTTTGGATCCTTAAATCCTAGCCCAGAATCTGGGATGCAATATGAGTCCATCAGGAAATGTTTATTAGTTGGTTAGTCCATTGGAAAAATGAATGAACAAATGAGTGAATGAATGAACAGCAGGTTCTCTGTGCCCCACTGATCTAGGCATGTAGTTGGGGCACAGGGAATTATTCCTGTGTGAACCCCTGAATAAGATATACCTCCACTGACCTTCTACATTTATTTTTTCAGTACCAGCTCCTCTCAATACAACATACACACACACACACACTCACATGCAGCTCTTCCATCTCTCCTTCAATTTTTTCTAAAAGAATCTCTTCATAAGCATTGCCTCAAAAGACAAAAAAATTCATATATATATATTCAAATGTATAAAGTTTCCAGAAGTTCTCAAAAAAACACGAACCAAGAATTGCCAAACAGTCCCATGAAATGCCCCACCAGGACAGCCTCTGAGCAGATGTTCTTTGTGGGGAGACCCAGGTATCCTGCCTCTCCCCACCCTGCTTTATGCACGTGAGGCTCCAGTCCAGCTTCCCTTGCTTGGCACTGAGTGGACACTGCAACTGGGCTATAATCCCAGCTAAGCCGCCTGCACACAGCCCAGCACCACCCCCACTCCTGGCCACAGGGACTTGAATAGCCGGGTGCACCTGTGGACCAGGCAGGCCCTGATCCGAGGGTGGAGCCCAACAGGACCGAGGCCTCAGCTTTTGAAGCACTGACAGGGTTGCCCTGCCGAGCCTGACCTATGACCTACAGGTGGGCACAGCCATTGTCCCCACAGGTCCCGACTGCTGTCTGTCCTGTTGCAGGGACCCGTGAAAGTATCCATTTCAGGTCCGTGCAAAGCAAAACAAACAGAGGGGCCAAGGGGCAGGGGTTTGTGTGGAGGGCTTTGCCGGGTGGGAAACCATTGTTGCAAGTACAGGTATAATCCTAGCCAGGCAGGCCCCACCAGCTGGCATGGGCTATTTATAAATACACGGCCAACTTGGAGCTCCAAAACAAGAGCCTCTGGAACTTAGGGGGCTTCACAGGATTGGGAAGAGGCCTCAGTATCAGAAACCAGCACCTGCCTCTCACTGAGCCTGTCACCCAGGAGGGATGAGGTGAGGGTTCCCTTCCTCCCTGCCATAGACTGGAGGCTGGGGCCAAGCACGGGCCAGGTGGAACAGAGCTGGTAGATTCCACAGGACCAACAGTGGCAGACAACAGCACTGTCAGACCACCTGCCACGAGCAGAGGCTGAGGCAGCTACAGTCATCACAGTTCTGGAGACTGAAGGTTGCTACTGACAAACAGGAGGGTGTGTGTGAATGGAGGCTTCAGGGGAGTTTGTGTTATTGTGTAACTGTGAACAGGCACAGACCTTGGTTAGATTCTAATTGTGGTACAGCTGCAGACTTGCTGTGTGAACTCAGACAAATGACCTAACCCCTTTGAGACTCGGTTAATTCACCTATAAAACAGGCATGTCGATAACCAGCCTGGAGGGATATTGTGAGGATCAATTTTGTGCTAAATCCCCTGGCTCCCCTCCAGCCTCTTACTTCCTACAGTCCACCTTGCTCAGGCAACCACTAGGATTTTCTAAAACACTGAGACTTTTAAAACATTTTTATTGTTAAATTAAATGCACATTCAGAAAATACCCCAGCATCAATGTATGACTTAACAAATTACTGTAAAAAGAATATCTATGTGCTCCTCACCCAAGTGAAAAAGAAGCGAACATTGCCTGGACTCCAGAAGCCATCACAGATCACTTTCCAAACATGAAAGTGAAGTGTTAGTCACTCAGTTGTGTCCAACTCTTCGTGCGACCCCATGGACTGTGGCCTTCCAGGCTCCTCTGTCCACAGAATTCTCCAGGCAAGAATACTGGAGTGGGTAGCCATTTCAATCACAGTCATCCCTTTCACCCTAATAGTATAAATATTTAGAATCACATAGTCTGTATGGCTTCTAAAGGCTGCCTTATATATTTTAAATTGATTGGTTATTATGTGTAACTTAATTCTTTTTCATTGTTTTATAATATTCCAGTATATGGATTTACCATACACAGCTGTTATAAGTCTTCTTACGTCTATCATAGAGCACAATGAAAAGAAAACCTATTTTTTCTCTACACAGTCATAGAACATTTCTGGACACTCAACATACAGGTGTTTTTCCCACACCAACCAATTCTCCAACACCAGCTTCAGTTCTGTTCAGTTCAATCGCTCAGTTATGTCCTACAATTCAATTCTAACACTACTTACCTTGAGTTAGTACTCAGTCCCATAAATTAAGGACCCAGTCCCACAAGACTGCCTCCACTTTAGACACCAAGTGGGTTACACTCACTTATGTCCAACTTGACTACAAATCAAAGGTTCCCAGGAACCCCTCCTCAGATTCAATAATTTGCTACAATGGCTCTTAGAACTCAGGGAAATGCTTATGTTTACCAGTTTGTCATATTATAAATGACACTGTAAAGGATACAGATGAATAGTCAGATGGAAAGGTTTATAGGGCTAGGTCCAGAAGTGGCCTGCACAAGTGCTGTTTCACTGGTGCAGGAGTGCCCCACTCTTACAGCACAGAGATGTGTCACCAACCCAGAAGCTCTCCAAAACCAATAAGAGACTTGTCCATGGATTTTTATAGAAGCTTTCTCACATAGGCATGATTGATTATTCACTCAATCTCTAGTCCCTTTCCCCTCCTCAGAGGATGGATGAGGGATGGAGAGCTGAAAGTTCCAAGCTTCCAATCACAGTTTGGTCTGTCTGGTGACCAGCTCCTATCTAGGAGCTCAACAAGAGTCACCTTGTTAGAATAAAAGATGCCGCTATTACGCAGGAAATGCCAAGGACTTAGAAGCTCTATTATCAGGAACTTGGGTCAAAGGCCAACTATTAGAACAAAAGATGCTCCTAACACCTTTATGGATTAGAAAATTATAAAGGTTTTAGGAGCTCTGGTAAGGAACCAAGGATGAAGACCAAAATAGGTATTTATTATATCACAATTTCACAAACAGGCACACTTTTAGTTTGGATATCTATGGGAAAGGAACTTCTAAGTCATAGGCTGAATATCCTGCATTCCGCTGGATAATTCCTCAGTCTTTTCCTCAGTGGTTGTACCAATACATCACTCTTTTTGAGTGATATAAAGAGTTCCCATTGTTCCATGTCCTCACTAAGACTGATGTTGCCAGATGGCTTTACTTTAGCTATTTTGATTGAGTATCTAATTGTGGTTTAAATATCCATTTCCCTTATTATGAGCGAAACTGACCAGCTTTTAATACATGTATTAGACATTTGGATGTCAACATTTGTGAGGTGCTTGTTTAAGTTCTTTGTTCAGTTTCCTATTATTCTGTTTGTCTTTTTCTTATTGATTTGTAGAAGTCCTTTGTCAATTTTAGAGATGGACTGTTTGCTATATGTCAAGTATCTTCTATTCTGTCACTGCGTTGACAGAATATTCTGTTTTTTACAGTATCTTTTGATGAACTGAAGTCCTTGATTTTAATGTAGTTTTCTCCTTAATGTCTAGTGATTTTGCACCCCACTCCAGTATTCTTGCTTGGAAAATCCCATGGATGGAAGAGCCTGGTGGGCTGCAGTCCATGGGATCTCGAAGTCAGACATGACTGAGCAACTTCACTTTCACTTTCACTTTTCACTCTCATGCCTTGGAGAAGGAAATGGCGACCCACTCTAGTGTTCTTGCCTAGAGAATCCCAGGGACAGAAGAGCCTGGTAGGCTGCCATCTCTGGGGTCACATAGAGTCGGACACGACTGAAGCGACTTAGTAGCAGCAGCAGCAACATGGGCCATATAGAAAACTCTCCTTATCCTCAAAGTCATGAAGACATTGTCCCATTTTATCTTCCCAGAGTTTCTTTTTTTTTTTTTAGCCTCAACAATGACAACTTATCTGTATTTGAGTACTTACCATCAGAAAGCCCAAACTCACAAAGCTTTATTCTTTAAAAAAGATTCACTGTATAACTGACAATTTATAACAATTAGTCTACATTTAAGTACCTTCCCCACTTAACACACAGCTCTGCTAATGTACTGAGACAACTGAGGCAGCATACACTGGTTAGTACATTTATACAGCTATTAGCACCACGAAATATAAGAGCAAACCTATTTCAGAAAAGAATTGTACATCTTGTAAAAGATGCAGGATTTCATGATATCAAAGCACAGTTCAGACACTTAGAAAGGCACTCATATGGAAGAGTTACTTCAGTGAACAAATGAAGATAAATTTATAGGGATGATGACACAACGGATACTTCAAAGGCTTCTCATTGGTTTGAGTATCAAAAAATTAAGAAAGAGTCTTAGAAAAAACTGAAGAACCCTCACAAATGTTTTACAGATGTTGTCCTCTTTATAACTGTGTCATAACAGTAAACCTGGAGAGCTTGAATGGCCAAACAATCTTGAAAAAGAAGAACAAGTTTAAAGGTATCACATTTTCTGATTTCAAGCTTCTTGCAAAGCTTCCATGGTGGCTCAGTAAAGAATGTGCCTGCAATGCAGGAGACCATGGTTCCATCCCTTGGTTGGGAAGATTCCCTAGAGAATGGAATGGCTGCCCACTCCAGCATTCTTGCCTGGGAAATCCCACGGACAGGGAAGCCTGGAGGGATACAGTCCATGGGTGGCAAAGAGTGGGACACAACTGAGTGACTATCACGCTTTCACACTGTAATCAAAAGTATGGTATTTTCATAAATGCAGACAGAACAATGGATAGACTAGAGAGCCTAGAAGTAAACCCTCACAATCACAGTCAAATGATTCCTGATAAGGAAGCCAAGACCATTCTATGGGGAAAAAAGACAGCATTTTTAACAAACGGTTGTGGGAAAACAAGATCAGTTCAGTTCAGTCACTCAGTCGTGTCCAACTCTCTTCGACTCCATGAATCGCAGCACACCAGGCCTCCCTGTCCATCACCAACTCCTGGAGTTCACACAGACTCATATCCATCGAGTTCGTGATACCATCCAGCCATCTCATCCTCTGTCGTCCCCTTCTCCTCCTGACCCCAGTCCCTCCCAGCATCAGAGTCTTTTCCAATGAGTCAACTCTTCACATGAGGTGGCCAAAGTACTGGAGTTTCAGCTTTAGCATTATTTCTTCCAAAGAAATCCCAGGGCTGATCTCCTTCAGAATGGACTGGTTGGATCTCCTTGCAGTCCAAGCGACGCTCAAGAATCTTCTCCAACACCGCAGTTCAAAAGCATCAATTCTTCTGCGTTCAGCCTTCTTCACAGTCCAATTCTCACATCCATACATGACTACTGGAAAAATAATAGTCTTGACTAGACAGACCTTAGTCGGCATAGTAATGTCTCTGCTTTTGACTGGGAAAGGTCAGTTTTCATTCCAATTCCAAAGAAAGGCAATGCTAAAGAATGCTCAAACTACCGCACAATTGCACTCATCTCACATGCTAGTAAAGTAATGCTCAAAATTCTCCAAGCTAGGCTTCAGCAATATGTGAACCGTGAACTTCGTGATGTTCAAGCTGGTTTTAGAAAAGGCAGAGGAACCAGAGATCAAATTGCCAACATCCGCTGGATTGTGGAAAAAGCAAGAGAATTCCAGAAAAACATCTATTTCTGCTTTATTGACTATGCCAAAGCCTTTGACTGAGTGGATCACAAGAAACTGTTGAAAATTCTGAGATGGGAATACCAGACCACCTGACCTGCCTCTTAAGAAATCTGTATGCAGGTCAGGAAGCAACAGTCAGAACTGGACATGGAACAACAGACTGGTTTCAAATAGGAAAAGGAGTACATCAAGGCTGTATATTGTCACTCTGCTTATTTAACTTCTATGCAGAGTACATCATGAGAAACGCTGGACTGGAAGAAACACAATCTGGAATCAAGATTGCCAGGAGAAATATCAATAACCTCAGATATGCAGATGACACCACATTTATGGCCAAAGGCCACACGATGGAGGCGGAGGCCCAAGGCCCAGCAGGTATCATGGGTGTGAGTGCTTTCCACAGGCTGGCGGGAGTGGCTCCTCCGGGCCCTTGTTCACCTATGGATGCTGCCCAACATCATCTAAAGTACCTGTGTTGATAGACTGAGCGCTGGCTTTCTTCTAGTCAGTCTATTATCTCACTGGATAGGTATTTGGGCACATGTTACTGTCTCTAAGCACACGCTGCTGGTGCTCCCAGAAATACTGTCCCCCGAAGGGGAGGGATTTAGTTCCCATGGTGTACAGGATGCTGGCGAGATTCCACACATCCACCTCTGAGTCTGTGTAAGGCATCCACAGGAAGATCTCTGGGGCCATGAGCGCAGGACCAACTCGGAAAGTATCTCACTTCTTTCCTGGGTGCCACTGGCTGTTTAGGCCGAAGTCGGAGATCTTGACGTTGTTGGCATCGAGGAACAGGTTGCCCAGCTTCAAGTCCCCGTGCACCAAGCCCCTCTAGTGGCAGTGCTGCAGAGCAGAGACCAGCTTGCGGAACAGTGAGATATGCAGCTCATACCCATTAAGGTGACTGGTGAACCTGAATTTCCACTTTAAGAGCCTCCTGTCGAGTATGCAACTCCATCCTCTACCTTCTCCACTTTTTCTATGTCTGCTAATCCTACAGTTTCTTCAGCCTTTGTTTAAAATAACAAACTCCTCTTCTCACTGCAGCTTATGAGGTAGTGGGCTCCCTGTCAATAGAAGTATTCAAGAATGCTGCATATCATATCCCCCTCTTGGAGATTCACAATGCACATTAGCATATTAAAGGTTCTGAGAAGTCCAATTTTGGGGAAACTGGCTCTCCTTCAGTTCTCTTGTTCCCTCTTCTTCATCCTCCTCCTCCTCCTCCTCAGCAGCGGCGGAGGCGGCGGCGAGCACCACCAAGCGCATTAACCACCCGGCCCCGGGTGGCAGTACCTCCGCTGCCCTCAGCCCTGGCATCCCTCCGCCCAGGGCCGGACACACGCTCCTCTTCTCAGAGTTTCTTTGTTTTGCACTTATCATTTAGATACACGGCACATCTAGATTTGATTTTTGTGTGTGATATGAAGTAAAGGTTTAGTGTCTTTCAAATTTTGGGGAAACTGGCTCTCCTTCAGTTCTCTTGTTCCCTCTTCTTCATCCTCCTCCTCCTCCTCCTCAGCAGCGGCGGAGGCGGCGGCGAGCACCACCAAGCGCATTAACCACCCGGCCCCGGGTGGCAGTACCTCCGCTGCCCTCAGCCCTGGCATCCCTCCGCCCAGGGCCGGACACACGCTCCTCTTCTCAGAGTTTCTTTGTTTTGCACTTATCATTTAGATACACGGCACATCTAGATTTGATTTTTGTGTGTGATATGAAGTAAAGGTTTAGTGTCTTTCTTTTTTTTTTCATACAGATACCCAATTTCTGCAGCACCATTCTCTCTTGCTCTGCAGTATCACTTTTATCAGAAATCAATGTCTACATGTGCATGATTTGTTTCTGGATGCTCAAAATCTCTTCCATCAGCACATCTGTTTATCCTTGTGCCAGTAACATTGTCTTATTATCACAGATCTTAATAACTGTCCAGGAAGTATTACATACTTGTTTCTTTCTATAAGATTGTGTTTGCTGCTCTTGTCCCTTTACATTTACATATAAATTTCAGAATCACCTTGTAAAACTTCACAAAAACAAAACACTTAGGACCTTCGTTTGGACTGCATTGAGTCCATATATCACTGTGAGAACTGACTTCAGTCATTCAATCCATGAACATTGTATGTCTCTAGTTTTATTCTTTACTCCTTTATTTTCTTTCAATAATATTTTCTAGCTTTCCCTATAGAAGTTTTGTCCATGTTTTGTTAGGTTTATTTTAGGTATTTGATATTTGTTGATATGTTTAAAGTGGTAGTTTTTATTACCTGTTTGTTGCTGATACACAGAAATAGGACTGATTTGTCTTTTTAACATTGCCTTTACAACCAGCTAAAATTTCTTATTAAGCCTAGTATTTTATCTGCATATTCCTTTTGGATATTCTACATATACATTCTTATCCTCTTTAATATTGAGGATTTTGTTTATTCCTTTCATTCACTCTATTTCTTTTCTTACCATTCTGCTCTGGCAGCATTTTCAAAATTTAATTGACTACAGATGCTTCAGTTATGGACTGCCTATTTAATCTCTAAAAAGCTTCCCACTAAACAAAGTCTTAGGAAAGGTAGAATAAGGGGAAAATAACAAGGAAACGACTTAGAACTCGAAGACCTACGTCTGACTCACATTTAGTAGTTATGTGACCCAGGCAAGCTATTTAAGGGCATATCAGAGTAAACTTTTAACACAGATGAAAGCAAAAGGTGACAGCAACTGTGAGAGATTTCTCAGAAGTAAAATCAAGTTATGAAATCAGTGCTTTTATAAATCCTGGGCCCAACATTTGCAGAATACATATTATTTTCAAGTATCCATGAGATATATATAAAAATTGAATACACTGAGGCTTAAAGCAAGTCTGAAATTTTTTAAAGAATTGACTTTTTTTTTTTACAAAATGCAATTAAGCTAAGAATCAACTTAGAAAAGGATAAATATATTTGTAAATTAAGTAATATGATTCTAGACAAAGTAAAATCCACAGTGGAAAGAAAAAAAATATCTGGCACTGAAAATAAAACTTGTGGAAGGCAATTAAACATACAATTATAGGGACATATATCCTTAGAAACATATAAAGACTGAAATTAATGCACAACATCTATTTCAAGAAATTATGAAAACATCATCAATAGCAACATGAAAATAAACCCATGATTCAGAAGGAAAAACTTGTATGTTAAAGATAAGAGTAGAAATAAGTGAAAGAGAAATCAAACATAAAATAGAAAGATCAACAAAGTCAAATTTGGTTTATTGCAAAGACTAATAAAATTGATACTGTCCTGGTTTTTAAGGAGATGTAACACTGGGCTGGAAGAAGCACAAGCTGGAATCAAGATTGCCAGGAGAAATATGAATAACCTCAGACATGCAGATGACACTACCCTTAAGGCAGAAAGTG
>SJYC01001005.1:0-52048 GCA_006408675.1 Madoqua kirkii
CTCTAATTCTTTGTCTACCTTTCTGATATCTCCTTAGGAGATAGAAATAGAAGTATTATACCAACTACTGCCACATTTTAAAGTTCTTAATACTTATGAAAAATCTTAATGCATTTGATATAAGTGCTCTCTAGAAAGTTGGCCTTGTTTATAACTTTCACCAGCAATTCACAAGCACACTTTTCATGCTCAGCAGCCTTTATGTTTTCTCTTTTCTTAACCTGTGTTAAAAATAGCACATCACTGTTCTTTTAATTTAGCATGGTGTGAGAACAGTGATGGTAAATCTTTCCATTTGTCAACCAGTTCCTTTGCCCGACATTTGCTTTACTTGAGTAAAGACAAACCTTGAATTCTCCTGCCTTATAGATATCTCTGAGGAGGGCATGGCAACCCATTCCAGTATTCTTGCCTGGATAATCCCCATGGGCAGAGGAGCCTGGTGGCTACAGTCCATGAGATCACAATGAGTCAGACATGAATGATCGACTAAGCACAGCACAGCACATAGATATCTCTATAGGGTGATTTTTTTCAATACAAAGTCTCCAGCATGTGTGCTGTGGGACACGTGCCTGGGGCCGGCCATCAGCCTGGTACCTGGCTGGCCTAATGACAGAGAGCTGGAAACCCGAGCACCTCTTTGCAAAACCACTTTCCTAATGACCAACCCTCTGAATAAGCCAAGAGAAGGATAAAGTGAAAAGGCCATATGTGAGGTCTCTGAATTGCCACAGGACTGGAAACACTATTACACTTGTCTTTAATCTCCCCACCCTCCATTCGTCTCTCTCCTTTTAATTTTCCTAAATGGCCCAGCCGCTGCTGTTGAGGAGAAGGTATTTAATATGGGTGAGGATTTAGCTGCTCTTCCAGGAATAGGCTGGGCCACTGCTTTTGAAATGTCATCTTGATTTGCTGCTTCCGCACTAAGTAAGAGACTTACTAGGGCTTAGGGGATGAATCTGGACCAAACCTCCCTAATGAAATGGCCTGGGGCCTCGCTCATGGCTGTGGCTCTGGGGACAGCTGCCCGGAGCAGGAGCATCTGACAGGAAAGGGCTCTGGAATTGAAGGCCCTCCCTCACAACCCCTTCTGCATCCCCTTCCCCAGCTCTAGCCACTCAGAACTTCATCAAGTGCCCCTCATTACCTCTCTCTCCCTCCACCCCTCCCCACTCCTAAGTTCCTCCGGCACCCCATACTGACACCTTGGCTTTCATTTATTCCTAGCACTATGGAAAATTCTGAAAGAGATGGGAATACCAGACCACCTGACCTGCCTCTTGAGAAACCTATATGTAGATCAGGAAGCAATAGTTAGAACTGGACATGGAACAACAGACTAGTTCCACATAGGAAAAGGAGTATGTCAAGGCTATATATTGTCACCCTGCTTATTGAACTTATATGCAGAGTACATTGTGAGAAACGCTGGACTGGAAGAAGCACAAGCTGGAATCTAGATTGCCAGGAGAAATATCAATCACCTCAGATATGCAGATGACAACACCCTTATGGCAGAAAGTGAAGAGGAACTAAAAAGCCTCTTGATGAAAGTGAAAGTGGAGAGTGAGAAAGTTGGCTTAAAGTTCAACATTCAGAAAATGAAGATCATGGTATCTGGTCCCATCACTTCATGGGAAATAGATGGGGAAACAGTGGACACAGTGTCAGACTTTATTTTGGGGAGCTCCAAAATCACTGCAGATGGTGATTGCAGCCATGAAATTAGAAGATGCTTACTCCTTGGAAGGAAAGTTATGACCGGCCTAGATAGCATATTGAAAAGCAGAGACGGTACTTTGCCAACAAAGGTCCATCTAGTCAAGGCTATGCCTTTTCCAGTAGTCATGTATGGATGTGACAGTTGGATTGTGAAGAAAGCTGAGCACCAAAGAATTGATGCTTTTGAACTGTGGTGTTGGAGAAGTCCTTGAGAGTCCCTTGGACTGCAAGGAGATCCAACCAGTCCATTCTAAAGGAGATCAGTCCTGGGAGTTCACTGGAAGGACTGATGCTAAAGCTGAAACTCCAGTACTTTGGCCACCTCATGTGAAGAGTTGACTCACTGGAAAAGACTCTGATGCTGGGAGGGCTTGGGGGCAGGAGGAGAAGGGAACGACAGAGGATGAGATGGCTGGATGGCATCACTGACTCAATGGACATGAGTCTGAGTAAACTCCAGGAGTTGGTGATGGACAGGGAGGCCTGGCGTGCTGTGATTCATGGGGTCATAGAGTCAGACTTGACTGAGCAACTGAACTGAACTGAACTGAACTTCCTCCTACACCCATTCCACACTGAGCTCAACAACACAGACTGGGTCTACTTTGCCCAGATAACCTTGTATTTGACAGTATCGCTTCCAAAAAGTGAAAATGTTAGTAGCTCAAGTACGTCTGACTCTTTGCAACCCCATGGACTGTAGCCCACCAGGATCCTCTGTCCATGGAGTTCTCCAGGCAAGAATACTGAAGTGGGTTGCCATTCTCTTCTCCAGGCGATCTTCCCAACCCAGGGATAGAACCCATGTCTCCTGCATTGTGCACAGATTCTTTACCATCTGAGCCACCAAAGAAGCCCTTGCAGCCAAAAGTTGCTCAGTAAATAACTGGTGAGTAGGTAGGTGTACAACTTACTAGATGATCTTTAATGAAACTCTTAACATCTGTATGTTACAAGTCAGTTACGCCTCAATTTCCTTAGCTAAGTGGGAATGCAGATCTTTGCTGTACTCCCCTTACAGAGGTGTTGTGAACAGCTAACAGAGGGCTGTGAGTACTTTGTATTTAGAAGATACAGTAGCACATTTCGCTGTACTTCTCAAGGGTATCTGAATAAGAGTGTGAGTGGAATCTGGGATCAGACCTGAGCTCTGCCTACCAAGCCAGGTACCCTGGCTCATGGCTGTATCAGGCTCAGGGTACTGCCAAAGAGGCACTAAACAAACAAGTGGCAGAATTACTGGGCCATTTTTGCATCAGCCAGCCTCTGTCATCTGCTGCCCAACTGCTAGCTCCAGAGAATCTACCAGGTCAAATTTTCCAGCTGGCAGGCCACTGGCCCCATAGCCTGGACCTGCTATAAAGCCCTTTCATGCTCTGCCCCCTTAAGATCTGTCAACTCTCTTTATCCTGCATAAATAGATCATGCTAGTCTCCACAAATGCACAGTATGCTACTTCCAGAGGCCACAGAAGTCACCAAGCACTGTATTGCTTTTGCTGGATACAACAAGTGTCCTTTGGAAACAATACTCCGGCATGCCTCTTACCACTGAAGTTCCTGTGTCTTCACAGGATTGATCACCAATCATATGGAGAATACATGTCATCCTAACAACACCTCCGATGTACCTGCCATTTTTGATCATCTAGCTTCATTAACATGTTGTCATCAATCTAGTGAACAAATATGACATTCTTCAGAATGTCCAGAAAGAGACTTCCCTGGTGGTCCAGTGGTAAAGAAGCCACCTGCCAGTGCAGGGGACATGGGTTCTATACCTGGTCTGGGAAGATCCCACATGACAAGAAGCAACTAAGCCTGTGCTCCACAACAAGAGAAGCCACCACAATGAGAAACCCTCTCACTGCAACTAGAGAAAGTCCACTTGCAACAATGAAGACCCAGTACACCCAAAAGTAAATCAAGAAATGAAGAGTGTCCAGAAAGTCCAGATCCCCTTTATACTATACCGTAACATAAAGTAAGAGAAATAGCATCATTCTGGGGTGTACTGTTGTCTATTGTCCCACATGAATCTAAAGTGATCCTGCTCCTGATTCATGACATGTATGGAAAAAGTGAAAGGGTTAGTTGCTCAGTCATGTCTGACTCTTTGTGACCCCATGGACTTTGCTCCCCAGCTCCTTTGTCCATGGAGATTCTCCAGGCAAGAATACTGGAATGGGTTGCCATTCCCTTCTCCAGGGGATCTTCCTAACCCAGGGACTGAACGCAGGTCTCCCGCATTACAGGCAGATTCTTTACCATCTGCGCCACCAGGGTACGGACCAGAACATAATTGGCAGATTGATGCTCATGTATCACCCACTGGAGATGGTGCTGATCTTCAACAAGGAGAACACATCTGGTTCAGCACCTGCACAGGGCCATATCTTGGTGCTAAAATAAGCCTAATCAAGACCCAGAACTTGATGGCTAACTGAAAAGTCTTTACTGCCAAACAGGGAACCTGACTCAGCAGATATTCTAAGTAAGCTATTGGGAATAAGGTGCAAGGAAAGAGAATTAGGGAAACTCTGTCGAAAGCCAACTGACTGATAGTTGGTTTTGTCCCACATTGGGAAAGCAAAAGCTGGGAGTAGAACTGATTCACTGGCAATGACTGGACTTATCTGTTGTGTGTGTGAGCACTAGATGTGGTCCGCTGTATACACATGGTGCATGTTTTGGAATTACATCTTCCAGGTGCCTTTGCTGAGTATCTGCAGTCCCCGCCTCAGGACTACAGTGTCCAGCTGTCCTGTGATGTATCTGAGTTAGAGTTATGTCACCCAGTCTGGTGAGCAACATCAATAGGCCAGGTGGACAGCCTAACTGGCCATGTCAGAGTCACCACTGGTTAAGCATGGGATAGTCCACTGTCATCCATCAGAATCCAAGAAGGGGTTGCAGGTGCCAGGCTGCTGAAGAAAAAGGGAACCCAACACCCTTTAGGTCTTAGAGGGTAGCAATGAGTCATACATTTCCAGTAGCCATGTATGGATGTGAGAGATGGACTATAAAGAAAGCTGAGCGCTGAAGAACTGATACTTTTGAACTGTGGTGTTGGAGAAGAGTCTTGAGAGTCCCATGGACTACAACAAGACCCAACCAGTCCATTCAAAGGAAATCAGTCCTGAATATTCATTGAAAGGACTGATGCTGAAGCCGAAACTCCAATACTTTGGCCACCTGATGCAAAGAACTGACTCATTAGAAAAGACCCTGATGCTGGGAAAGATTGAAAGCAGGAGGATAAGGGGACAGCAGAGGATGAGATGGTTGGATGGTATCATTGACTCGATGGACGTGAGTTTGAGCAAGCTCCGGGAGTTGGTGATGGACAGGGAGGCCTGGCATGCTGCAGTCCATGGGACTGCAAACTGTCAGACAAGACTGAGCAACTGACCTGAACTGATGAGTCTCTGCTGGCCTTCCCAGGATGAGGCATGACTGTTTTAGGTACCATCTCAGCTGTGAGGAAAGTGGTTTCAGAGTCCCCATTTAGCTTTGCTCACTGTCATTGCTCTTAGCCCACAGGACAAGGAGCTGATGTGAGGGTTCTGCAGACCACCAAGCAAGTCCCCTCCAACTGCACAGGGAGGGCTTGGGAAATGGCCAGCAGGTGGACCTGTGGGTCCACAGGCTCCCCTGTGAGCCACATCAAGACCAGGAACCATCTGTTACAAGGACCTAACATGTCATCCTTCTAGGAAGCCAGGATAGCATTCTGGTTCTGGTGTCAATGTCAGCTCAGACTCTGTGAAAAGTCTGACGCTTCATTCATATTTTGGAACTATCAGAGTAGTGTCTCCTGTGTGTGGTTACCTAAGTAAATGACCATAAGCAACTCTGAGAAAGATCTGGGGTATTATTACTGATGACAGTTGCTTCAGAGTTGCAGGGTCCTTCCTCATAACAACCTAGCCTCCCCTTGTTGACTGTCCATCTGTCTTGTAAGGAAGAGGTCCTTTGACTGTCTCCATAGTATTACACACGTGGGGCTCCACTATCTTCCTCAGACTTTAGTCATGCCCCACCCTTGCTCCTGAGATTTAAGCACTGTGTTTGGCCTCTGGCATCTGGGACTCTATCATTCCCCATTGCTACAGAAAGCCCAGTACTATTGGGCTAAAAAGTTCACAACATCTTACAGAATAATCTAAATGAACTTTTGGGCCAACCCAATGTAACAGCATTTCTTACTAATGCCTGCCCAGGTCCACTGATCTTTTCAACCATCTCAGGGCCTCTCTCAACGCCTTCCTGATAAACACTCTCAGCCCTCGTGGAACACAGCCAACTCTTTCCAACCTTATGCAGCACATCCGCTCTATTCTCTATGCCTTTTGGTTCTTTCCACACAGTCTGTCATATCTGCTTCACTTTGTGGGGACCGTCACTTTTGCCAAGTTTCCAAAAGCCATCCCAGCAGCATATTAGCACATTTCTCCTGAGATTCTTGCCAGGATGTTAAATCCTCTGTGTTTCTGTATTGCTAAACACCTTCTATCTAGCTTTCCATTCCACCTCCTTTGATACAGCACCTTGACCCAATCCCACCTGTACCCTCCCAACTCCTTCCACTCATATAACAGATAAGCCAGTTTCTGCCCACTGCAGTAGGCCCAGTACCTCCCCAGTCACATCCTCTGGGATTTGATGTTTGCTGTTAGTCTGGTTGCCTGGAAGAGAAGTGGGGATAAATCCCAAGATAGTTAAGCATCATTTTGTAAAGCACCTGCCTTATTTTCTTTGAGGCCTTCACATGATCTTCCAACAGGCAGTGGAATGGGGGGAGGACAACTGTCTTTTAACAATGGGGAGGGATTTGGGAGCTCAGGGTCCTCAATAGTATCTCCCCAGACATCCCTCTCTCAAGCGCCCTCGACAAGTTGTACAGGGCTCTCTGGAGCTGAGAAGTCAGGTCTGAGGTTCTACTACTCTTAGTTAGGCCTAGTCTTCTGCTCTGTCTGGCCTCTGGCTGCATAAGACTATAGTGAAGTCGCTCAGTCATATCCGACTCTTTGTGACCCCATGGACTATAGCCTACCAGGCTCCTCAGTCCATGGAGTTTTTCAGGCAAGAGTACTGGAGTGGGTAGCCGTTCCCTTCTCCAGGGGATCTTCCCAACCCAGGGATCAAACCTGGGTCTCCGGCACTACAGGCAGACACTTTACCATTTGAGCCACCAGGGAAACCCGCGTAAGACTATAGTGTTTCCTTAAATGATGCCAGCGATGACTCTGCAATTCTACCTCAGGGGGCATGGGTTCAGACTCTAGCTGGGGAACTGAGATCTCACATGCACTGTGCAGCCAAAAAATTTTTTAAAAAAGAGAGGCCAAGGAGGCTCTCTTGCCTTCTCATTTTGCCTTAAATTAGTGACTAATTATCCAGAGCCAGCCATGATCTCCTCTCAACAAATTGGTGATACTCAGCACCAGCCACCTCATCCTATAGTTACCATTTCCCTCTTACTTCCTTAAATGCCAAAGATAATATATCTGCCTGCATTGCCTCCCATCAGCATCCCCACCCAGTTTACAGAGGTAAAAGTTTTAGGAACTGCACCTCTTCAGCACCATGGGCCATCTGTGCTGGGTTCTCATTGCCAACAGCTGGCAAGTCATCTTAGCTTAAAGCCTGATTCTCAAGACCATTCTGGATACCAACTTAGACTGGGCTCCCTAAAAACAAACTTGGAGATAGAGACCTACATGCAGAAATTCTACTATGGGTGCTCCGGAGAGAGACAGGAGTAGGAAGTAAGGAAGGCAAGAGGAGACAGGGGGAGAAACTGATCCTTAGTACAGTTTGCAACTGAGACCTCAGCTGATCGTGCTGGTGGGTCCTCAGCACCCCCACACCCACCAGTCATTGGCCTGTGGGCTGTCCCTAAGAGGAGCTATCACCTCAATGGGACTCTTCTGCAGAGGGCAAGGCCCAGTGAGGGAGGTGGCTGTGAGCCATCAGCCAATACTCCTAGCAGCTGGAAGATAGCGATGTCCTCCCTGGAGAGGAGATCTGAGCGGGGCACCATGGTACCCAGTTTTTCCTCACCCCATTCCCTAAAGGCCCCACCCTCACTGTGGACTCCTGGCACCAGAGGCCTTGCTCCGCCCACCACAAGATAACTGCAAACTTGGCTTTGAGGATGGATGGGACTTCCTAATGGATCCCTAAGCAGCCACCACTCAGACAGGGATACCAAAAGTAACTCCTCTCTGAGTTGAATCCAAGTGGGGAGCAGGGATGAGTCTGTTCTTCCCCTTGTCCATTTCGAGGGTGAGCGGAAGCTCCTCCTCTAACCCCTTCCTGCAGAAGACCCAGGCTAAGGACGCCACTCGCCTGCCCAGACGCCCACCCCTCTAACACTGTCTGCGCTCTCCCTCCACTGTCTCCTGCCAAAGGACAGGGCATGCCTTTCCCACAGTGTCCAAGTTCCACTATTTATCAGGCAGTGAGCACCGACCTTTTCAGAGAACTCTGAAGGCAATTATTACTGTTCCCATTTTAGAGATGGAAAAACTAAGATTCAGAGAGGTAAGACGACTTGCTTTACTGCCGCTGAGGCAGTAAGCTGCAGAGCCAGCATTTCAAGCCTGCTCTTTTCTCCCTGTTTCCCTCTGAAGCAAGCCCAGCAAAGCTTTGGAGTGGAGTTTAAGAGCAGCCCAAAGGCCCCTTTCGTAGTGCCCACTGCAGCCTACCCAGGACTGAGGGGTTCTCCAGGGATCTCGCCTAACTCTGATTCTATTCTTGCTTCTGTTTTCAGGAGAAAGAGGGCAGCAGTAGGTCAGTGATCGTGGATGGGGTGGCCTTGGCCATCAAAACCACTGATCCCTACTCCCTGCAACATCCTCCCACTCCACAGCTGGCCCCAAATCCGGCTCTGCCTTTAAGGTTCAACTCAAGTGTAGGCACCCGAGGAGACTCTGCCATCTGTGCCCACGAAGCACCCGTGCTTCTGTCTACTAGCATGAGTCACACATCCGCCCCAAACTCCTCCAACCTGTCTTCTCTACTCAGTCAGCCTTTGGCACATCTTACCTGTGCCAAAGCTGGGTGCAGCTCACGGCATTCAAGGGAGATCCCATGGCTGTGACCATGGTTGCCAGTAGGAAGCCCTGTTTCCCCAAGTTGCTATTCCCTTGCCTGCTTGCCTATCATGGTTGACTTGAGCATCTGAAATGGGCCAGGCACCATGCCAGAAGCGTTAAACCCACCACATCATTTGGCACTCAAGAGTCCACTGTGTATTAGCTCCATTTTATATATGAGAAGACTGAGCCTCACAGAGGTTAAATGATTTACCCAAAGGCACACACTGGTGAAACCAGGATTCAAACCAGGCCCTCCTGTCTCAATGCCCACTTTCCGACTCATGCCCTAATTACATTAAACTTGGCACATAATGGCCTTCACTGCCTTCTTGTCCATAAGACATATTCACTTCCCCCGTTAACCTAAGCCAGGTGGCAGCCTTGACATTGACCCCTCCCACACCTTGGTGAGGCCCTGAGTCCTTTCCCACCACCTCCCCAGTTCCTCCCCCATCAGTTCCCTTCTCTCCATTCCAGTGGCCCTCCCCCGCCCGGGACAGCTGTCACAATCTCTCACTGGATTCCTATCCCAGCCTATGATCCCCTACCCTTCTGATCTTTCACTTCTTTCTTTATCTCCTCCCCACAAAAATCCCAACCTGTCTTTTGGTCGTGGTTCTGCCCCTTCCTAAGTGAGCCTTGCTTTCTCACAACCGGGCATATCCCAACACTGCTGCCCACACTCCTGCCTGTAAACTCCCGGTCAGCCTCAGAGACTCAATTTAAATGTCACCTCCACTGAGAAGCCCTCCTAGACCTCCCCCTAGGCAAGGATAGGTGCCCTTCTTTGACCTTTCACGGAAATTTACAGCCCTCTTTCATGTCCTTTGTCACTCATTAGTGCAAGAGTT
The DNA here is from genome assembly GCA_006408675.1 of Madoqua kirkii. Lineage (NCBI taxonomy): Eukaryota > Metazoa > Chordata > Mammalia > Artiodactyla > Bovidae > Madoqua > Madoqua kirkii. Next base: position 9,685 of record SJYC01001005.1, read on the forward strand.
TATAGGGTGTGCATTTATCTCCTCCACTAGTCTCTGAGCTTCCTGGAAGCAGGGACTGTCCCTTACTTATCACTGGCATTTTGTTTTGTGTGTGTATGCACATGTGCGTGAGTGTGTCTGTGAGTGTGTATGTGTGTGTTTAACCTCAGGTGCAGAGGACTGCATGTGCTTCTCAGTTTCATGGAACTTCATCATCACTGGTCCACAAAGGCCTCTCTGCCTTTTATCTCCATCCACATTCCCTCTCCCTTCCTCCTCCTGTGTCTCTCTGCATGCCCAGACCCTGGCACAAACACAGAGCACAAAGGATGCTCAGCAAATGTAGCTGGGTGCAGGAGATGGGTGACAAATTAATCATGAATCCTATGTAATTTCACTCTTTGCAGGCTCCATTGGGCAGCCAAAGTGGAAAAAGATATGGTCTAGCTGCTGCAGTCTAGAAACCTCATATTGACAAGGAAATAAGAGTTACTGAAAGATGAAGTCTTCACTGTTGAGGGCCTGGCTGTGACAGAGAGAAATAAAAAGCAATATGTTTTAATATACCAGAAGCTGGGTTATCATTTGGGGACTGCAAGTTAAGATCTTCAATGCAAATTCAGTTCAATCCAACAAGCCCAAGGTGAAACTCTCATCTCTTCATCCAAAAGGGCACTGTCTTCCCCAGAAGTCACCTCAGGGCTATACCCTTTCTTCTAAAATGCCACTGCTGTCATAGATCTTTTGGAATTTCCCCTCAGGCAACTGTCTGGAATGCTTGTCTGGGGAAGTTCACTGACTACCTAAAAGATCGCTGTCAGATCTTGAATCCATGAAAAATAATTTAAAAATAAATAAGGTAGAAAGTCTCTTTGTTGCTGTTGTTTAGTCACTATGTTGTGTCTGACTCTTTGCAACCCCATGGACTGTAGCCCAACGGGCTCCTCTGTCCATGGGACTCCTCAGGCAAGAATATGGGAGGTGGGTTTCCATTTATTTCTCCAGGGGATCTTCCTGACCCAGGGATCGAACCTGCATCTCCTACATTGGCAGGCCGATTCTTTACCACTGAGCCACCTGAGAAGTTCAGAAAGTCTCCTTAGAAGTTGAAAAAAAAAAAAATATTGTCAGGATTTTGAGGCCACAACTCCCTCTGGAACAAAAATACTTTCCAATTTAATCACTGTGATAGATGACAAAAAAAGTCACAGTCTTCATTCCTCCTTATATCCGTATCATTTGCCTATGACTTGCTTTGGCCAATGGAGTGTTGGCAGAAATGATGGACAGGCCTGAAATGGACTCACAAACTGAAGTTTCTTTCTCTTTATGCCTCTGCCATCACCATGAGACCATGCCCCAGCTAGCCTGATGGAGGGTGAAAGACAAATCAGAGCTGGGGCCCCCAGGTATTCCAGATGAGGCCATTAAAGACTAGTCATCATCCAGCTGCTCTCTAGACATCAGAGGAAACTCGACTGAGAACAGCTGACCACGCATACATGAGCAAGCCAAGATCAGCCAAATCCAGCCCAGATCAGCTAAACCTTTGCAGAGTCATACGCTAAATTACATTCACAGTTGCAGGTCCCTAAGGTTTCTGCATTTGTTTGGTTTCTTTGCAATAATACTGCAGCAATTGATAACATTTTCAATTATTTATACACACACACTCCATTGATCAGAGCTTGAACTGATTTTCTAAAGGTCACATCTGCCCCTAAGAAAAAAGAATTGCCTTAGAGACACTGAATGAACATGTATTTTGTTCTGAGGCAAAATATCCCAAAGCATGGAGCAACAATAATATCTCTGGAATAAGTGAAGAACCCTCTGGGGGAGTGCTTTTGAAAAGGCCACCCATATGTGGATATGTAAATGTTGGCATATTTACCCCTTTACTTGTGGTCATAATTTCACAGTTGCTGAGTATTTTCTAGTGTGACTGCTAGAAATAGCAATATTTTTTTCTGTACAGGAGATGGTCCCATTTAGAAGTTTTGTGAATTCAGTGAATGGATATTAACTATTTCCAAATCATGGGCTACTGTTTTCCTTTTTGGAAATGATAAATGCCTATGAGTATCTCCAGAGAACTGTTGGGTTCATGGAAAATTGTTTGAAGATCTGTTAGACTACCATGAAGCTCAGACAAGCATTATCTTTGGGATTCCGGGCACAAGTGGCAGAAAACCGAGGCATATGTTCATATGTTTTCCATCCCTACCCCAAATGCACACAAAAAGGGAAGGTCCTTGTGACCTAAAAATACAATTTGCAAATGTTCAAAGCCTGCTTGTCATTAATTCTCCTCTGAAGATGTGCAGAGCTTGTACTTTTAAGTGCAAATGTCTAACAGGTCTCCGGGCTGGGGAAAGCAACCTCTCCACCAGGCTCCAGGCACACACAGACTGGCACCCTCACTACTGGGCAGCTGCCCCCACAAGCTGAGCTGCCAGGGCCTCATGCCACCACACCAGGCCAAGGTCCACACACTGGGGGCGGGGGATGTGCATCTCCTGAGGAGCCAGGGAGGCTTTACAGAATTGCACAGAACTCCTCCAAGGGAGGGCTGATGACAAACAAAGGACACGGGCTTTGGCGTCATCACACCTGGTTCTATCATGCCTCAGCCACCCGCTTGCCTCAGTGCCCTCAGGAAGTCACCACATCCTTGCAGCCTCTGCTTCATCTGTGATGGGAGACCAGCAGCACCTTCCTGGAGGGCTATCAGGGCAGTTAAGTCAGACAACAAATGTGGAGGGCTGAGCACAGTCCCTGGCACAGAGTAAACCCCAGTAACAACTTATTAGTGAATTAGAGGCAGTCAATTTTGGCTTGACTTGGGGAAGCTGTTGCAAGCAACAAAGCTGCTAAACTGCTAACAACTTCAGAACAAGCCAAGGAGTCACACATATGTCCTGTGGCTAATGACTTGTTGACTGTGTGCACTGACGGGTTCCCCAACTATCTCCTGTCCATTTCTCAGTAGACACACAGACTAGGAAAACAGCAAAATGAACAAGAAACATGCCAGTAGAACTGTGTCTCACGTAGGAGTAAAGTTGTTTTGAATGGTCTGAACCTGTGAGGATGGTGCCCAGACCTCAGATGTGGACTCTGAGCTCCACCTGTTTTTTCTACATCTTTCTCAAGTCCACTGCTGTTTATTAAGCAGCTGGTATATCCCAGGCACTCACAGGGACACTTTAAGATGTACAGTAACATCCCAGTTCTGCAGATGAGGAGACAAGGCCCAGAGGAGGAAAGCCATTTGCCAGATGTCACAGAGCCATTACATGACCAAGTCAGAATCAAAACACAGTCTGTATGTCTCAAAAGCCTAATTATGTCATGCCCCTCACACTGAATCTTCTAGATAAAGGGTCCCATAAAACAGCATATACTGAGAGTAATAAACATGAGCCCTCTCCCATCATAGCTTTAACGATATTTCCAAAACTTCAGCAGTTCAGTTTCCACCTCCATCATGTCTGACATGTTCATGTGCATCATCATCTCCTATTATCTTCTTAATTCCTTTCATCAAATCAACTTGATTTTTCTCCTTAACTTTATTTTAAAAGGAAACACTCTGAACTATCACAGCTCATATCACTTGCTATTATTAATTAAATTTTAATTACATTATTATTCAAATTTAAAAGATCATTGGCATATCACTTAAAATCAGCTTGAACACTGCTCACTATACATCATATCCAGTGACACCTTGCCGTAAACATTACTTTCTCATACATATATATACATATATATAATTGTGTATGCATATATACACATGCATATAATTTTCCATAATTCTTTCTTACTTTTTATCATGAAAAATTTCAAAACAAAAATAGAAAGAATAATATGATGAACACCTGTGTGCCCATCACCCAGTTCTAATAACTGTCAGCTATAGCTACTCCTATTTTATCTGTTCCCCAACCGGCTTCCCAACATCCATGCTACTGTTTTAACTGGAGGATAACTGCTTCACAATGCTGTTGGTTTCTGCCATACAACAGTGTAATGCAGCCATACATGTGTGTGTGTGTGTGTGTATACATACATCCCCTCCCTCTTGAGTCTCCCTCCCACCCCCTCCCATCCCATCCCTCTAGGTTGTCACAGAGCACAAGGCTGAGCTCCCTGTGTTATACAACAACTTCCCACCAGCTATCTGGTTTACACATGGTAATATATATATATATTTCAATGCTACTAGTAAGTCCCAAAGAGGAAAACAAGTACTGTATGTTAATGCATATATATGGAATCTAGAGAAATGGTGCTGATGAACCTAAATTTGCAGGGCAGGCATAGAGAAAGGATACAGCAGGGGAAGAAGAGGGTGGGATAGTTGAGAGAATGGCACTGAAATACATACAACCATGTTATTTTAAGCACCACCACCATCAGCTTACCTAACAGGCACTGCTGTCCACAAGGCAGGAAGATGGGCCCCCAGGTATACCTGGAGCCCCTGCTAAGGGCAGAGTGCAGGGCCAGCATTCACTGAGTGAGCCTCCAGTACCTGGGACTAGAGAGAAAGAAGACAGCATATTGCAGCTAAAGAAAGCCATATACAAGTGAACTCTTGACAATCATTCACAACGTAACATCCCAGTGCTGTTCTTTTCAGCCTTCGGTTCTTCACCCAAGGCACTGATATCTCCTAGGCCATGCTTCCCAGGAACGCATCTACTGCTGAGGTTGACCGTGGCCACACTGGGACCAGGCAAGGAGGGATGTCTCTTGTCTTAGTTGAAACTTTCCACCCATTTGCTTTAGGACAAGCAGGTTTTAATAGGAGGTGAAAAGGCTGAAATGTCTCCAAAGGTTTCTGAAACATGGGATGTCTCAAGGGAGACACAGTGATGATTTCAGGGTAAATGAATCAGAAGCACATACATTGTCTTTCTCCGTGCACACAGAGATACTTAGAAACGAAGGGAGGAAAGCGTTAGGGAAAACAGTTTTGAGTTCTGTTGAACCGACATTAGAAAAATGCACAAGACAGCTTCCAAACAGCTTCCCAAAGCAGAATCATGTGTTTCCACCTCTGTGGCAAACTCTTCTGGTCTGGAAGCCAGGTCTCCTGGGGTTGCCAAAAGTCCCTCAGCCTCAGCACAGCACCCCCTACCCACTTTTTTCTGACCAGAAGCAGAGGGTCTCTCAGCCATCCTCTCCAACCCAAAAGCCCAATGAAGGGCGAGTTGGAGATGATGCCAAGGCTGGTGATTCTCCTTGGCAGAATCTTCTCTCTCTGGTCATCTGTGGTGCCCAACAAAACCATCTCCACCAGCAAGAATGCAGGTGGGCCCTTGTGTGGCTGGGCTCCACTAGTGAGCAAGAAGATAAACACATTCAAAGAACCTCCAGGGATGTGTGTTTGAGTAAGGCTACTTGGAGACAGGCAAGTGCTCAGCTGTGAGGAGCAGGAACTACCTTCAGGAGGCCAGTGTTTCTCCAGGGATTAACATTCTCTGACTCGGTTATCTCCTGTCTTCTACTGTTACCAGCCAATCATCCTCTCAATAGTCCCTGCTATCCTGCTGTCCCAGGGCTTCCAAGACTCTCTTGCCTCCCTTTTCTCTGCCTGCCTGCTGGAGTCTATCCTTCCCCTCTGATACCCACAGAGAAGAAGATCTGATTGGCCTCAGTGGCCAAATCCTGAATCTCTATTGGTAGTATCCTGCAGAAGACCATCTCACACACCATTTGGTAGCCTATGAGAGGCTGTCTTTGGCTGAGCCTCAGGCTCTGGTCCAATCTTGCAGCCAGAGCGCAGGAAGATATAGTTCAACTCTAGGCAACCAATGCAAAATGAGCTGCCTCCAGCCACTCTGATTGGACCAGGGACTTGGGGATGGTGGAGTAAGGGGAGTTCACCTTGGAAGTTGAATGTTCTCTGTTGCCCCAGACCTTGAACCTAAGGTTTCATGGTCCTGGGCAAACTAACAACAAAATCTACAGCCTGAGGGAGGCACCCACATATGTGAGTGTTTCTGTTGTGTGGGTGGGTGTGTGTGTATCACATGCTAAGAGCAACGCTAAGGTTCATTAAGTTGCAAACCTGTTTTGTAACATGGCCTGGCCTTTTAAATCCTGACTCTCATGGAGGCCTCTGCTTTCCAGGAAGGTATTCCCATCAGCAGTTGTTTCTGCAATCATGGTTGTTATGGAACCCTTTATTTTGAAAACACGTTTCAAAACAAGGCTTCTTACACACTCCACTTTCTCTGGTCCATTCGGAGCAAAACGGTGCAGATGTTTTCCTGTGGCCCATACGCTTGTGTGTTATCCCTGCAGGCCAGTCAAGTCCCCAAACCCATCCTGCAGTCACCACGGAAAAATGCAGAGGCACACACTGCGGGGAATGCATGTCAACTCATCCCAAACACTCCCCTTCAGCCTCCTCCCTGCCCCACATGTGGCTGAGCCATGACAAACAGCCTGCTCCTCAGAGAGTAATTCATTATGTAATTAAATTTTTTTTCATCAAAGTCAATTTCTGAAGCAACTGCTGAGATAATACCAATTAGCAAACACTAACAGAAGAGGCGCCGGCCCTGACGTCAGGGCTCACGTCCATTAGAGTTTACATGACTTGTCAGATGCTCGTGCCAGGGACCCTGACGGAACGCTGGGTAAGACACAAACAGCACATGCTCTTCAGCCTGGAAAGGACCTTTCTGGAGGGAGCTTGTTCCCACCGACCAGACTTACAAAGCCCTGGGAGGAGCCAGGAAAGAAATGGATTCTGAGACAAGACCGATATGAATTCTAATCTCTGCTCCAAAAGTTCCCAGGACTCTGGCAAGTCACTTAAGCTCTCTGAATCTCAGTTTCCTCTTTGGAGGGATGTTTTTATACTACCTACCTCACGGCGCTCTCATCTTAGAGATGGAAACCAGGGCTGGCACACGGCACGTGCCCCATGTGGGAGCCCAGTGGCATTGCCATCTGCCTTCCCATGCTAGCGGGTGTTTTGAGTCTACTGGCCCTTCAGTCACCTGGTCTGCCCAGGGGTCCCAGGAGAGGCAAAGGCGGAGATGGGCAACACTCCTCTCCTCAGATCGCTCAGCAATCCCCTGCTACAGAGGGCTTCCCCTGACCATCCTTGGTCCCAGTCAGGATGGGTCTGGTTCAGAAAACCCCTCCTAAGCCCCCATTCTTAAGGTGCTCACTCTGAATGGAGACAACAGACAGGTAACCCCAGTAACCTCCTGATCAGGGCAGTGTGCGTCCTTACGCTTGGGGAAGCACAGAGGAGAGATCAGGGACCGCTTCCTGGAGGAGGAGAGAGAGGGGTGAGAGGAAGTTTCTAGGCCAATAAGATGGGATGAGCAAAAGTTCAGAGGTGGTGAGACACGAGCTGTAGACAGGGCCAGGCCTCCAGCTGCAGTGTTAAGGAGCTCACGCTTCCCGGTGTGTGTTTACTTTAGGAAGATGACTCCAGCCAGAGTGAGCAAGAGGGAGCCCACAGGTGAGACCCAGGACTCCAGAGACCAGAGGGAGGTGGAAACAGCCATTTAGGGAGAAGGGCAGCCTGGTGCCCTGCTGACAGCTGGGCCAGGCTTATCTTCACTCTGGAACCAGAGGAGCAAACCAATTTGACAAATGGAAAAAAGTCTCATGTCCAGGAATCAAATTACCTAAGAGGCAAGTTGGATAAGCTACAGCCTCCCTCTGGCCTGCTTCCTGAAGCAGGTTCCCTCTGAGGCCCTGTGAGCCCAGCTCTGGGTGGACCCGGCTGCACAGGCCCTGGCTACAGACCCTCACGCTGGGCGGGAGCTGAGACGGGCCTCAGGAAACAGCAGAGGGTGGGTCACATCTCAGAAGTGACCCAGGACCCTCCTGTTCTCCTCCCACCTGCCACTCCTCTGGGCCAAGCAAGCCCCTAGCCTGTCCCCAGGTGTCAGCCCCGTTCCTGCTTCGTGACTCAACTGCCATCCACAATCATCTAGGCAGTACACTTTCCACTTGTGGACTCAGGGGTGGACAGAAGTCTCCTGCTGTTTGTTTTCATGACTGGCAATCCAATGACTTCAGCCCTCTCTGAGATCCCCCTGAGTGCCCCTAACCATACCCAGATTCTGGAAGGTTGCCTTGGTGACAGGGGGTTTGCTCCAGGTCTGGCCCAGGCTGAGAGGCCTTGGGGAGAGTGTCAGGTTACCGAGCCCGGATGGAGATGTGCTGGTGGAGGCAGCTCTCCCAGTGGACCTGGGAGTCCTTCACATCCTTCATCCCCGCGCTCATCTCTAGGGAAGAGCTATGCCTCACAAGAAGAGCTATCCCTGGGGATCCAAAGTCGCCTGCCTCAACTTGTGATTCAAAATGAAAAGTGTACCCCCCCAACCCTATTCCTTTAGAACCAGAAATGTATAATTTGTAGACATCAGAATGGCTTCCCAGGTGGTGCTAGTGGTAAAGAACCTGCCTGCCAATGCAAGAGATGCAGGGTTCGATCCCTGGGTCGGGAAGATCCCCCAGAGAGGGAAATGGCAACCCACCCCAGTATTCTTGCTTGGAGGATCCCATGGCAGAGGAGCCTGGGGGCTACAGTCCATGGGGTCTCGAAGAGTTGGACACGACTGAAGTGACTTAGCATGCATGCTGACTTAGGAGAATATATAAAGAAACAATACCTGATTTTGGCAGTTTACACACCCACACGTATATATACTCACTCCAAAAGCCTATCTCTCCCTACCCACCACTCCTGGCCCAATCCTTGTCTCTTTCCCTGCTCCCATCATGGACAACACTCCCTCTTCTTTTCCTTCATATGAGCATTGGACAAGGCTTACCTCAAGGTGCCCCTCCTACCTGAGGCATCCTTAACCCTCTAGTCTGCACTACCCTGTACCTTCCGTAAGCTTCCAACCAAACCAATGTCTAATAATTGGGTGCCACCTGTGGGTCTCCTAACATGTCCTTGATGAGAGCTGTTCTCCCTGTTCACTCTAAACTCATTGCAGCTTCCCCTGCACCCCCAGCTCCAGAACCCAGCATAGTGACAGGCACATAGTAGGCGCTTCACGCAAATTTTGCTGACATGCAATCCCCAAACCCAAGACTTTCCAACCACCAGGTAACAATTCAGAAAAAAATCTCTGAGAACAGCCTAGTCAGAAGGAACCCAGTATTCTCCTAGAAGATGCAACAGCTCTTGGAGTGCCAGAACCAGGGGGCAAGAAAGGGTTCTGAGTGCCATGGAAGGGCAGCCTTTGTGAGGCCCAAGTGCCCTGGCAGAGCTGTGGCATGGCAACTGAACTTGCCTAGTGCTACATTCCAAATCACCCACCCCTGAATCAGGACCCCAAGCCCAGACCAACTTTGGGGCTCTATGCCAAGGAGCTGACAACAGCACCTGCAACCCCAGTCAAGCTCGTGTTCATGAGATGAGCCATGAAAGTAAGAGGACTCGGGGGAGCAGAACGGGTGCCCCTGGGAAAAGGAGCCTAACAACCTTGAAAAGTCAGTGGCCCTGCCAAGAAAACACGATCATCCCTTAACTGGTCCCCGAGCTAGAGGCCCAGCCTCCAGCAGCCTTGACTGCTTATCACACTGCACATCTCCATCGGTCACCAGTATACCCCATCCATGGCATCCAGTTCTGTCCCCTCAACCAGGCCTCTGTGGCCACACTCCTCTTCTCAGTGACCACCACAGTTGCCTCATGGCTACTGGCCCCCGCATCACCCCATTCACTCCACACTATGCCCTCTCGAACACTTACAGCTGCCAGTACCGCTGCCCATAAATGGGATCTAAATCCCACTGGCTCATGCCCTGCACACCTCAGAGGCTGCTCTCTGTCCTGCCTCCCTCTGCCTCTCTTCTCCCCCCACACTGAGCCACTCACAAGGCTCTCACGGGGCCATGCTCTTTCTTGCTTCAGGGCCTTGGCAAAGAACACTGATGCAGACACTCAGATATGGACAACTTCACCTGACCACGACTGTCTCTTTGTCTTCCTCTCAAATGTCCTTCCCTGAATGCCGAGGTGGCACAAGGTGCCTCCCTTCTATGCTCTCAAGGTTCCCCATGCTCCCACACCCAACTCTCAAGAGTTGAGTTTATGGGGGTAGATCTCTCCCTGGGACAGAAGACTAGTAGGCTGTGCTGGTCTCCACCAGATGGGACCCAATTGAGCCTTTGATCAAAGGCATGGCATCTGTGTGGCCTGTCCAGTCTTCACTGGGCTCAGAGAACCAAAGACACTGGGCTTGGCCGTGCAGGCAAGGGTTGTAGACATCTCCATTCTCTAGAGCCAACACCACACCCAAGTTCTTCCCCACTATTCAGGCCATCTTCTCCTGCTGAGAGGGCTCTGGTCACATTCCTATAGAAGCTGCAGTCAGTCCTCACAAGAGCATTCCAGAGCCAGAAGGGCAGTGCCCATCAGGAAATCTTAGCAGACTCACAGCCATCAGTAGGAAAGCCTGATGAATATTCTGGAAAAAAGGACATCCCAGGGCTAGAAATCTCATGTGCTTTTGACCCTTTGTAGTCCAGGGACTCTACAGCATGCCTGCTCCTGGGAGGGGCTCTTCCTCCTGACACCTGGTTATAGCCTAGCTCTTCCCTGAGCAGTGGAGGGTCAATATATTGTTTTATTTGCTGGCTTTTTGTTTGTAGAGGGAGTCCCCACAAACAAGAGGTTCCCTAAGACTTCCAGTGACCAGGATGGAGAGAAGCCAGTTAGTCCCTGTGATGGCTCTCTTTGTTTTATTACACCTACATTTTTGACTGCACGGATGTTCAGTGCCCCTGCCCCCCATGTTGTTCAAGGGTCACTTGTATTGAGAATGTCGTATTGGAAGCAATCAGGCTCTGCTAGGTAGTCTACCTTGTTGAACTCTCCCAATAATCCTTTGAGACAGGTACTATAATTATTCCCATTTTCCAGAAGAAGTTGAGGCCAGAGAGGTCAAATCATATGTCTAAGAACATACACTCGGTAAGTGGCAGGGAGATTAATCAACCACTTGCCTGCCCTCAAGGAGGTTGCCATCTGTAAATTAGTGTGAGAGAGGGCCGGCTTGGGGCACCCATTTCCAACTGTATATATTGTCTGGACTCATCATAGGTGTCCTGCAGTGAATCAGGGCTTTAAATTTACCCTGGTAGGGTCAGGGGTGTCCTGTGTATGTGTTACATGTATAAATGTGTTTTAGAAAATGATGCCCAAGGTAGAATCTTCCACGAAAGCAAGACAATCCCTGCATGGTACCCAAGCTGGAGACCAGACCTCCATCACCCTTGATGGACTGTATAGTCAGGGTTCTCTAGAGATGTCAACAGGGGGTGGATATACATATATAATGCAGGTATAATTAACAAAACAAAAAGACAGCCTGCATCATAGGAGAAAACAATTGCAAATGATGCAACCAACAAGGGCTTAATTTCCAAAATATATAATTATCTTGTACAATTCAATATAAAAAAACTCAATCAAAAAATGGACAGAAGACCTAAATAGACATTTCTTCAAAACAGACATACAGATGGCCAACAGGCATGTGAAAAGTTGCTTAACATCACTACTTATTAGAGAAATGCAAATCAAAACTACGGTGAAGCATCACCTCACACTGTCAGCATAGCCATCATTAAAAAGTCTACAAATAATAAATGCTGGAGAGGATGTGGAGAAAAAGGGTCACTCCTACACGTTGGTAGGAATATAAGCTGGTGCAGCCACTACGGAAAACAGTACGGAGGTCCTTAAGAAACTAAAAATAGAGTCACCATATGATCCAGCAATCTTACTCCTGGGTATATGTCTGGAAAAGATGATAACTCTAATTTGAAAAGTAGCATGCACCCCAGTGTTCATAGCACTACTATTTACATCAGCCACGATATGGAGAAGACAATGGCACCCCACTCCAGTACTCTCGCCTGGAAAATCTCATGGATGGAGGAACCTGGTGGGCTTCAGTCCATGGAGTCGCTAAGTGTCAGACACAACTGAGCGACTTCACTTTCACTTTTCACTTTCATGCATTGGAGAAGGAAATGGCAACCCACTCCAGTATTCTTGCCTGGAGAATCCCAGGGATGGGGGAGCCTGGCAGGCTGCCGTCTATGGGGTTGCACAGAGTCGGACACGACTGAAGCGACTTAGCAGTAGCAGCAGCAGCAGCAGTAAGATATGGGAACAACCTAAGTGTACATCAACAGTGAGTACTCACTCACTCAGTCATATCTGACTCTTTGAAACTCCATGGACTATAGCCCCCCAGGCTCTTCTGTCCATGGGATTTCCCAAGCAAGAATACTGGAATGGGTTTCCATTTCCTCCTCCAGGGGATCTTCCCAACCCAGGGATTAAACCAGTATCTCCAGCGTCTCCTGCATTGGCAAGCGGATTCACTGAGCCACCTGGGAAGCCCAATACATCAACAGATGAATGGTTAAAGATGTGGTATATACTATATATATATATGGGAATGTTATGCAGCCATAAAAAATGAAATAATGCCATTTACAGCAACAAAGATGGACCCAGAGATGATCATACTAAGTGAAGAAAGTCAAACGTGGAATCCTTCTCTCTTAAGATTTTTTCCCCCCACATTTAGCCCTACAATCTGCCATGGCCACAATCTATCTGGAATACAACAAAGACATGAAAAGGAGATCTAACCTGGAGCTTTCTCACGGCAATGAGGTCTAAAACCCCCAAAACACCAGACAAAAGAAGCTGATGTGGTATTGGGGACTTTGTTTGAACACAGAACTGGATCCACTGGAAAGGCAGAGTGTGACTGGCAAGACACTGGCTCTGGTGGTCAAAGACCCACATTCTTTCTGCACTAGCCATGTGTCTATGGGCAACTCATCATGTCTGTGGATGCCTCAGCTTCCCCATCTATGTAATAAAATGAGTTGGATAATTTCTAAAGTCCTAAACATGTAGGATTCATTGACATACAGCTGCATCTTGATAGAAAAGTGACCACTTGCATCAAGAAAAAATATGTCATGAGTGCTACTCTTGCCCCAAGCCTCTGCAGGCATCACTGACCTAAAACTGCCTTCTTTCCTCCTGAAGCAGATCCAGCCCCAGAAGCCTCCTCAGCATAACACTCCAATACCTACTACCAACCATTAGCATTAATAAATGTTATTAATATACAAGATAACATTTATTTGCATTAGAAACATTCAAGCCTCTGAAAGTTTATCCCAATCCAAACCCCCAGTACTGTTCACCCAGGGCCTATCGGGGCTTTGCACTGTCTCTGGACATGGATTTCAGGAGAACTCGCCAGCTGTCCACAGATGGGTGGCCCGAGGAGAAATGGACCTGACCTTGGCACCCTAGAACTCCCTAAGGTCAGGTTCCTGCATCCCGAGCCCACAGGAATCCTGAAAAAAATGTATCAGAAGTAATAACTTCTATTCTAAGGAACATTCCAGAGAAGCAGAAGCATAAAGCAGAGGCTTGGGGGTATTGGAAGACCCAAGCCAGGGATGCCCAACACACACACACACACACACACACACACACACACACACACACACACACCAGCTCAGGTATTCACTGGAGCCCACGCTCATACAGGCACCCTGAAGGACTCCTGGGTGGAAACGACCTGCAACAGTGCCATCTAGTGGGAGCGGGGGCTGTCCTGCCCTCAGAGGTTCCAGAAGGAGCCCCAGAGAGATGGACGTGAGGTCAGAGCCCTGAAGGCTGGGCTGTGTCTCATGGGGAAGTGTACAGAGGAAGCTGTAATGTGAGACTCCATCCACCTTGAGATTTCTCACCGCCCGGCTCACCACCTCCACATGGTGCTAAGTGACCCCTGGCCCTACATACACAAATGCCCGCAGCCCTGTCAAGCCCTGCCCCCCTGGGGCCCCACTGCAGGATCTTCTACCCTAGCACACTGTCTCCAGCTCTGAAACACTTTTCCAGCAAATGTGAGCAAGGCTCTAACCAGACTCTGGCTTGGTTATTCCCCGGTGCTTCGTTTCCTGCATCTGAGCCTCAGTTGACCCCTCTGTATAATGGAAGAATCACCACGCCTTTCTGACTGGCTGCTATCACCATGGCGCCCAGCAGCACCCAAGAGGGTCATGGCCCTGGGTGGTTGGGAAGGCCATCTGCTGGAGGCCGGAGTAGGACTCACTCCTATGGGGTCGGGAATGCCTGGACTGTCCCTCTCCCCACCACAGGGGACGCTGCCCCACTCCTCTTCTGCAAGGAGCAGGACGTCACATTTTAAATAATTAAATCTTACACAGGCTCCTGGCCAAGAGGACCACTGTTTCTTTTTAGCAATTTATTGACCAGAGACTTATTAATACATCTTTTGTTACCCAAACATTATGGTCTAGAGACGGTTCAGTGTTCACTCACAAATAAAGCGCCAGTCACAGGCATGAGTTTCTGTAAAAATCCCCCTGCCAATATTGTGTTAGAATCTGTAGGAAGAGTGGCTGTACCTTAATGATCTCTTGTTTGGATATTCCAGCCAGTGTAACCAACAGAAACATTGTAATGATCATGTAAGGGGACTCTGAAATGAGCAGGAGCATTGCTGATCCTCTCTCAGTAAGGGGGGAGGGTGGAGCAGTTTCCCAGGGTTTCCCAGAGGCTGGGAGACACCAATAACGGGAGACTTTTGTAAGGAGATGAGGGGACAAGGAGGCGCTGGAACCCAGGACACCGCTGGGGCTGGGCAGGAGATGCAAGGGTGCCCATGAGGCCCCAGCCAAGGGAGATGGCCCCAGAGGGAGCACCCAGCCACTCAGCTTACTGCGAAGGCATGAAGGCCTGGCCACCCCTCAGCCTGTGAGGAAGGAAGCCCCAAATGGTATCTGGAGTAGCAGCATGACCCAAGGTCCGGCCTTTCCCTATGCTGGGTCTCTGAGACTGGAGCACATGGGCTGAAGTGGAGACCAGCTCTGATGGCACCAGGGACCCATTTACCAGAGGCTCCTGATCCCTCCTCTTTCCCCTGGCCTCCAGACCTGCAGCTGCTGTCAGCCGAGCCTCTCCTCCAGTGACCAAGTTTCATTCAAATCCTCCACTCCCCTGTTCCTTGCACTTCAGTAAAACAGAAGGATCGCTTCCAAGGGTCCCCTCATCATCTCAAAGAGGCAGGACAGTTCCCTTTGGGGCTCCTCCCAGACCCATCCAGCCTCCTGGATCTAGTTCCCGTCAGCTTGTCTCCCCCTATTCCCACCTTCTTTGGGCCCAGACCCCAGCCACAGGAAGGCCAAGACCAAAGCAGGGGTCCAGTGAGAGAGCACCAGAACAGCACTGGCTGGCCCAGAGAAGGGTATAAGGATCCACTGAAGGGCAGAGTCACACGTGCATCCTTCGGAGTGGAAAGAGAAGGCAGGGTGGGTGGCAGGGCCTGTGAGGTGCTGGCCACATTGCCTACCTCCTGTCTCTTTTAAATGGCATGAGGGGCTGTGAGTCAGGTTCCGAGATGCCTACCTCCCAGGGAGGACCCTCAAGATTAGGGGACTCACCTGGCCTGAAGCCACCACGGTAGAGGACTTTGGAACCCAGGGACACAGGTCTGTGTGGTCCTACGTCACTTTGAATATCACTCCAATTCTGTGGGCATGGCAAGGGGAGCGGTCTAAGCTGGAGGCCATGTGCACGGTAGTGAGGTGCCTAGAGGCAGAGGAGAACCATCACTGACAAATTCTGGCATTGGGCTGGTACATGGATTGGAGACCTTCCTTTGCCCCAGAGACAAGCGGAGAGAAGTGGACAATGACATCCTTGTTGATCTGTAAAGTTGGGTGGGGTGGAGCAGGACAGGAGTAGGGGAGATCACTTCCAACCTCCCCCTCCCCCTCCCCGGGCTCACACTGGACCTGCTGGGGCCCCATGAGAAGGTCAGAACTCCCAGCATCACCCCGCCCACTAGGAGGCTGCAGAGTGGGAGGAGGACGCCTATATCATGGGAAATGGTACAAAGAGAAAGGATTGTTTTGATTTGGGAAAGGATTCAGGGACATCTCACAGCATCTGCAGGTAGAAAGTATAAGCAGCCCTCAAAGGAACTAAAGTCATATCTGCTATATTGCTGGAGGCAGCGAGAGTCTGTCTGTGTCCGTCTGTCTGTCTCGGCTTTTTCTGCTCACTCACTTGCAGGCACATGGCCCCATAATGGCCACACAGAATCTAGCCTCGGCTCTTGAGTCTGCAGTTATACCTTTCTCTGTATCTTAGTTCAAATCTCAAGAGAGGATCTGAATAATTTAATCTAGTCTATGATTTGAGTCCTCTGGAGTCAAGTGACCTTCTTTATCCAATCAGCTATAAACTGGCCCCAGGGGGGTTGGGATGGGGCAGGTGTTTAAGGTTAGGTCACGTGGCACAAACAGAGCAACTGGAGAATGTGATATGAGAAGTGATCGGGGACAGGAGGAATATGATTAACATCCCTCTATGTGATATATAGATGTAAAGATGTTTCATGTGGAATTGTTTATAATAACAAAAATCAGGCTTCTCACTCACTGGCTCACTCAACATTATTAATTCTCTATGCATTTGCTGAGCATGTGCAGCTTTCCAGACTCTGAACAGAACCCTGGACACTAAGACAAGGAAATCTAGCCTCTACTCAGGAAAAAAGCACAATCACTGTCTAAGTAGAGGAGCAGACACAGGCTTCTCAAAGGGAGGTGATAGGCAAAACCTGGAAGGTATCTATAGGGAAAAAAAAAAAAAACCCATAATAAATAAATAATCAATGAATCAAATAAACTAAGCCTCAATGAGAAACCTGCTAAACAACCAAGACGATGTGACAAGCAATAGTCAAGCCCTTCCTGGACTGGAGGCAGATGACGATAGACTCAGAGCCCTCTGGGCTACTGGCCAGAGCACTGGAATCTGGCAGAAGAGGTGATTCCTCTCCAGAATTGGCAGGCCCAGTCTCCCAGTTTGAACCTGCATTTTGGCCTGAGAGTCAGCGGCCCCAGCCGACAGATACAGTGTCCTTGCCTCTACCTGAGCTTAATTCAAACCATTCTGTCTGCCCCTAATTCGGAGCTTTTATTGGGTTTTAGGTTACTCTATATATGGCACAATAGAAATATTTTTTTAATCTTAAATTAGAAACATACCACAGGAGGATTTTTTGAAGCTTTTTAACAACACTGCAGAGTGAAATATCTTCAACTCTGCAACAGAAACCTACCCGAGGTAACCTTCCACCGGAGAGACTTTGATATCAAGTGTGGCATGTGTCCTCTGGAATGTGTTTTTCTCCCCCTGGTCCAAAAGCAATCCACAATGGTCCTCTAATTAGTCTGGGGTATGTGAGTGCTGAAAGCAAGGCTACTCTGAGGGCATTCCTAGAAGGACCAGCAGTAGAGATGGATAGAACAAAATCAGCGCTTTGGTTGGCCTATCCGATGGAGATGCCCATCACTACCATCTCTTGCTATACGATGAGGCCTAGAGACAAGACTGTGTCCAGATGGGTCAGGCCAAGAGTCCTAGCTTGCCTGGTATATTTAGACACTTGAGGAAAGCTGTAAAGGTGACCATTCTCATGAGAGGAGGGGATTGTAGAGATCAAGATACTGGTCTGAGCTGGTCTGAGCTCCAGGTAGCCCAAAAGAACTCAAGCTAGAAAGTGCTTCTGGTGGCCCTGCTAAGAACAGCTCTGCCACTGGGTACTCCTCCAGAGAACACACTGAGCTCACACCAGGAGCTTCTTTGCACTCTGGCTCACCCCTGATGGACACCATAAGAATGGCCTATTAAATGACCACAGACCCAGGCTCATGGCTTGGCGCATGCCTTGGCACATGGCACAGCCCTATCCTTTGACATTTGGGGCCCTACTTAGAATTTTGGAATACATCTAATTGTTTTTTGGAAAGAAATCACAGCGATGAATAAGAGGCAGCCAACAAACGCCAGGAAAGAAATAGGACAATCATGAGACTATGCATATATTGGTCCTCTATGGGGTAATCTAATTTCCTTGAATTGTGCCAAGAAGCCCTAAAATCTAAAAACCAGAGCATCACTTGCCAAGGCTGCTCTCTAGCCCTGTGATCTGACCGCCATCTCAAGGCCAGAGCAGCTAGCCAGCTTGATGTCACTGTCACCACAGTGGTGGGCAATGCAAGCCTTGGTTCTCCCTCTGGAGAACTGGAGAACGTGTGTTCACTCCTGTTTTCAGTGGGGAGGGATGGGCTGGTGTTTGCTATCTACACTCACGAGCCAGCCAGCTGGGTTGAGTGACAAATGCCAAATAGATTAAACCAATTTGGCTCCTCCAGGCTGTGGGGCCCAGGTTGCATGAAGCACCCCACCTCCATTTGAGGACAGCCCACAGCTCTGCCAGTGGTCCCTCTGATGCTGAGGCTTCCTGCATACCTGCACCCCACACTGGGTCTGGTCACTGTTCACCACTGTGCGTTGGGGAGGAAGTGACCTTGGCCCTGCAGGCTCCTGCCAAGTAGAAGAGACTGAGCTTCATGCAGAATGGTGAGGGACTACACAGGCCGTGGGTCAGGATGGCGTGTGCTTTGGGCACACATCACAGGAGGAACTCCAAGGTGAAAAGGTGTTTTTGCATTGGAAAAGGCACAAAGGTTTTCCCAGAGAGACAGACCTGAAGTTGGGCCTTGAAGGGTGTACAGAAAAGGGGCAGGCATTTTAGGCAGGTGGCAGAGCCAGTGATAAGACAGAGATGGAAACAAACACCACGCATTCAGAAATGGCCAAAGCAGGAGGGCTTGCCTATGGAGGAGCAGGAATAAGCAAAGTTTCATCCTCATAGGTTTACTTCCTCATGTGTGTCCTCATCTCTGAGAGTTCTCAAAGGTGGCTCTTTGGATCTAAAATGCCACCTGACTAAGAGAAAGCAGGTGGGGCTGCCTGGAGGAGTGACCGAACCCTTGGGAAATTTTGTTGGCCCTATTGCCCCCTCCCCAACATCTGGTCCCCATACTCTAGGGTATCAGCTTCTACCATTGATAACTCCCCAAGATCAGGCTTGGTCAGGCCCGCCTATTGATCTGGGGGTCCAAGTGAGCTCTGGGTACAGCCCCCAGAGGCTGGGCATGTTGAAGTCCAGACCGGGGCCCATCTCCAGCCTGCCCTCAGCCCTGGGGATGTCACTCCACAGGACAGGATACTCAAGGAGCCTCGGTGCATTAAAGGGCGGGCCAGGACAGCTTTGGACCTCCAACCTGGCTTTCAGCTGCCCTCTGGAAGTGGAAAAGGTCACACAGGTTTTTCTTGTCTGAAGTGGCCCATTGCAGGGCCTGCAGCCATCCAGCTTCTCAGCTCTGCCAGGCCTCCGGGCTTTCTCAGCAGCATGAGTCTCCCTTAATCCACCTCCACCACATGTCCATTAACTCAGCCCGGGTCCTTCTGCTCACTCCCTCTGATTTCCTCCCCTTTCAGCAGAAAAAGGTGCTAGGGGAGTTCCTCCAGATGCTGCCTCATAGGCTGGCTCCCAAAGCAGAGTCAGATCAGCTAGAAGCTCCACCTGCCGCCTCTCTGCCCCAGGTCCCTTTGCACCAGGGGCCTGGTCTCACTCTGCTCAACAGGGAACTGAGAACTGCCCATGAACTAGCCTAGACCAGACCAGCCCCTGCCCCCAGTCCAACTGATCCTGGAGAGCTGCTGCCCCTGGTGTGGATAATCAAGGCTGAACAGGTTCCCCACCTCCCGTGACGGTCTGGTTTACACTCATCTTCCCCACTCAATTCACTCGCAGAAGTCTTCCAGTTGAGAGGATAAATTATATGGCCACCCGTTTTACCACGTCTAAGGGTAAGGGGTAAGTGAGTGGTCAAGACAGGGCTGGAACTCAGACAAGGCTCTCAAGTACCAAGCTCTTAGCCCCTCAGGCATTAGAACCAGCAAAGGCTTAAGGAAGGGAGCTGGTCAACAATGTGGATGATGCTGTTATAAAGCAGCCCCCAAGTAGCACAAGCCAGGATAGAGAAGATCCCAGATCTCCTGGTGGAGGAAATGTGGCCACAGGCTGTGACTGGTGAGCAGAAAAAAGGAAAAGTGTGTACAAAGGTGGCCGCCAGCTTGACCCTGGTGGCTGGGAGAGATAACTCTGCCCATGGTCCCTGTTAAACACTAAGATGGCTGTGAAGAGAGCATGGGTTTGCAAGGAAGGGTCTGTTGTCTAAAATATCTGCATTTGGCTTGAAAGAAGAGGTTTGATCTCTGAATAGAATCTGGCTATCTGGGCCAGCAATCAAAGCCAGGCATCCAATGTCAGACAGACAAGCGCTTAAAAAAAAACTGGGGGGTGGGGTAGAGGACGACTCGTTCTTTCCCTGAAGCATCAAGGACATCTGCTGGGCAGGTCACGGGCAGGCCAGGGCAGGATGTGCAGCCGTGCAGCCGGGAGATGTGGGGAGTTGGAGGCACCATCTCTGGGTAACAGTAACAAGTGGCACCAGCAGTTTGTGTATTAACCCCCAGAGTCCTGCAGCCTTCAGCCAAGGTGTAAACTGGGAAGGCTCCGTGCAGGCAGGGGCATCATGCAGGCTCATGCAGACACCATGCAGACCTTGGCCTTGGCCTGTGATGAACAGTCACAGAGCCAAGGAAGGCCTGCAAGCTTAGACAGTTTTCCTGTCTGGCCCTGACTCCTCATCCGACTGTTTAGCTCCTCTGAAATGTCTTCCAAATTCATACCCCTAAGTGGAAGCAGGATCCCCTCAGTTTAATTAGGATCTCCTGTTATACCATATCACAGAATCTAAAATAATATTTCTGTCAAGGAATTGATCACAGTTCATAAATAGAAATGTACTGTTTGCTTATTATCTGATTATCCCCACTACACCAAAAGCTCCATGGTGGGGGGTGGGGGGTGGGGGTAGCACTGTGCCTGTTTCATCCACTAATACATCCCCAGTGTCTGGCACACAAGATAAATGTTTGTAGAGAGGCTGGATGCATGAGCACACAACTAAAAATCCATTAGGACATCATTCAGGTCCTTTCACTTATCTAATCAACCAACTTTTACTGAGAATCTACTATGTGTCAGACTCAAAGTTGGGGAAAGCAGAGTTTTAAAAAAATCTTTTAAAATACAAATACCCACGGGAGAGCTAAACTCTAAGATATTATCAGTTATTCACAAACTGATGGGAATTTGATTGGTTCATTTCCAAGGTGATAGCTGGTTCAGAGAAGGTCTTGGAGGAGGACCCTGGCAGCAGGAATAAAGAAGACTGAGGGTCTGGAGAGACAAAAGGAAAGCCTGACTGAGGCTCTAGGTGAAGGGAGAACACGGGTGCCTGGGGAGTAAGTGGGTGAATGCTAAGCAGCTGGGTGTGCGTGCATAAAAGGAGATCACACACAGCAGATCCAAAGAGGAGGCCTATCTGCCTGTACACAATAGGCCCGTATTATGTTTATACACCGCAGTCCAATTCACTTCACAGCAACACCTAAGGGAAGCAGGGTTATCGCATTTTAAGAAGAGGCAGCTGATGCCAGAGGGGCCGGGTAACCTGCCACAGCACACACAGCGAATTGAGAGGCAGAACCTGCATTCAGACGCGGGCCCACTGACTCCCGACTCTTCATCAGCCCAGGGCTGCTTCTGCGGCAGGCCCTGTCCAGGCGCTGTCCGTGTGAGCGTCTCCAAGACGGAATTACAGGCTGCAGTACAGCTCCGACTCTGGGTAAAGGAAGCCCGCTCGCCTTCTACCACAGAAAGCGGGAGGGAGCCACCCCCTCCGGTGCTAATCTCGCTGTCAAGGTCCCAGGCCTTGCTTCACAACCCAAGGACCTTGAGAATAGGGAGGCAGGGCTGAAGATAGTCAGTTCACACACTTGCCACCAACAGTTCTTCCAGCTTGGGATGCGGCCCAGCGCTGATCCTCAGCCATGTCAAAACCAAAGTTCTGGGGTGGGAGAGACCCCAAAGTAGAGGGCAGGGCCTGGGGCTCCCCTAATCAGAGAGGGAAAATAGCCCAGCAAATTTCTGTGCAGCAAATAACAGCCAGCTCCCCACCACGCCCTCCACAGGATACTTTCCCCCCACCTCTAGTTCCCCAGCCACACAAAGGGGGCTCTAGGGGGCAGGCCACAGTTGCACAGGGCAGCTCTCTGCTGTTCCACCCTGTCTCTAGACAGGAGCGCTGGACAGAAAGTGGGGAGAAGGGCCAGGCCTGAGGGGTGTCAGGAAGCACAGAAGGGATATTCAGGGAGGGAGCTGGAGCTCAGTGAAATCAGTCCAGGGACTGGGCCATGCGACCTCACACTTTACCGCTGGGGAAATAGAGGTAAGAGAGAACCAGGCTGTGCTCAGACCACAGCGGGAGGGCTGCTCTAGAGCTGGGTTTCCAGGCCTGGATTCCCCCACATCTCTCTGAAATCTGTGTGTCTCTGTGGCTGATGGTACCCCCACCCTCCCCTCTTCCCTCGGAGATTGGACAGAATGAACTGCGCAGGACTGAACTGAAGCAGGTATTCGGGGGACCTGAGGGTTTGAGCACCACCACCACCACACCCCCCGCCCGACCAGGAGTGCATCTCCCTCGCCCCTGTGAGCCTGTGATTTGACCTCCTCCCACCCTTCAGGGATGTGATCACAGACCGGAAGCCAAGTTCCCTGAGTCCTTCTGGAGAGGCCATCCCCCATTTCTCAGGTTCTGACAGAAAACAAGTGGGGAGCCACAGGAGAGCGGAGAAAGCCAGGCTCTGGCGGTGCACAGACCTGCATTTATCTAAGCGCACACTCCATACCTGCCGGCTCTCCAGCCATCAGTCACCTCAGCACTGTTTGCTCTTCTATAAAGTGAAAGCAGTGCCAGGGCCTCAGAGGACTGCGGGGAGGCCACACAGGCCCACATGCAACCAGCACACAGCAGGGTTTCATTTGGGATGGGGCCTTCTCTTCCTGCCTCCACCCCCATGCAATCCCTCAGCTTCCAGAAAACACCTCTATGGATTCTTCCTTCCTTTACAACATGGCTCCAGCATATGCAGTTGAGACCCAACATCCAGCACATCTTTGGAGAGCCCCTCTGTGTGTCGGTCAATGGGGACACTGTTGGGGAGAGGGGGTATGGGATTCATAACCTGGCGAGGAGACTATAGCTTCAGCAGGCACAGGGCAGCCCCCCAGTAAACAGCTGCCCAGAGAACTGACGAACAGCTCGTATAGTCAGTCAACAGTCACTGTCATCCTCTTCTGTTTTCACCATGGGTTGTCTGACCCAGAGGATGTGATGAGAACACAGAGATGTCCAGGGACTTGCTTTATGTCACCACAGACAGTCAATGCCAGAGACCTCGCCAGGGGACCAGCAGAGCACATTTATTCACAGAATAATCCCTGACTTGAAAATCAAATCGGCTGGAATCCCATTTCAAGCTCTGGCTTTACCACTAAAGGCTGTGAGACCTTGGGCAGGATACTTAACTTCTCTGAACATCAGTTTCTTCTGCTACACGAGGTGACACTTTTCTTTCAGACTAGAAGCAAGATAGATATGAGATTTCGGGATATAAAATGTGGTGTAAGGCACTGGGAGGGGATCAGCAGCTGCCCACCCTAAGCCCCCCTAAAATAGTCACTGGGCAGTAACAATAAAAGGCATGAAGTATCAGTGAGGCTCAGTTCTAGAATGTCCTTAGAAGAGCAGCAAGAAGATGGAAAACCACACAGGAGCTTGTTTTTAAAGACAAAGAAAAATACGATTAAGCCTGAGAATGATGTAATGAAAGAATGAAAATATTTTCCTTACCAGGGCATTTGTATGTCAACAGCTGATAGGGGGTGGGAACGGCCACCACAAGGCCGCCAGGTGCTGCCAACAGCACCACGTGAGGATCCACCAGCAGAGACGGAGTAGGCTATGGCTGCACAGTGGGGAAGGGAGGCCTTGCCAGGGCCTCAGCTCTCCAGCCTGTGAAATGGGACTGCCCAATCTGGGCTCAGTCTGGCCATGTGAAATGAAAGTTGCTCAGTTATGTCCGACTCTTTGTGACCCCATAAATATACAGTCCAAGGAATTCTCCAGGCCAGAATACTGGAGTGGGTAGCCTTTCCCTTCTCCAAGGATCTTCCCAACCCAGGGATCAAACTCAGGTCTCCTGCATTGCAGGTGGATTCTTTACCAGCTGAGCTACAAGGGAAGCCCCACGACACCCTTCTTTTATTTTTTAAATAAAAACTGTATGTGTGTAAGATGTACAACATGATGATTTGTTATACATAGTAAAATGACTACTACTACAGTCAAGCTAATTAACATATCACCTCCGCACACAGTTACCTCCTGGTATCTGTCTGTGAGAGCACCTGAAATCTACTCTCTTAGCCAATTTCCAGTATTCAATACAGGTTTTTTTTTTTTGGCTGCACAGCACAGCATGCGGAATTTTAGTTCCCCCACCAGGAATTAAACCTGTACCCCTTCAGTGAGAGCCTGGAATCTTAACAACTGGACCACCAGGGAAGTCCCAACACAGCATCATCAACTATAGCCATCATGCTGTACATTAGATCTCTAGTCTTATTCATCCTACAGAGCTGCACGTTTGGACCCTTTGACCTGCACCTCCCCATTTCCTTTATGTCCCTGCCTCTGGCAAGCACGGTTTTACTCTGCTCCTATGAAACTGACTTTTTAAAATTCTACCTATAAGGGAGATCATGCACTATTTGTCCTTCTGTGACTGGTTTATTTCACTTAGCTAAATGTCTTCCAGGTCCATTAATGTTGCAAATGGCAGGATCTCCTTTTCTAAGGCTGAATAATATTCCATTGTATATATCCCATCATTTCTCAATCCATTCATCCATGGCTCCTTTCTGTCTGCCCTCTTTTTGGTAATCCAGGCTGCAGCAGCTCTAGTTTGGTCTCAAGGTCTGGGAAAAGGAGCTGGTATGTTACAGTTAGGCTCAGAAAAAGTTAGGGATTGCTCCTGAGGCCACACATCTAAGAGTGGTGGCGGGGAGGCTGGACCAAAGCCCCCATGGTCCACTCTGTCACACTGCCTCCCTGTCCTGGGTTGCGGGTAGGCCTCTGCGTTCATTCACGTGGGCCCCGTGACAGCACTGACACGTGTCCCAGGCGCCCTCTGGCCAAAGCATGCACTCTCAGTACCCCCACCACACGCTCTCACGGAGTGCCAGCTGCCTGGACCCAGCAGCCCTGCCCTCTCCCCACACCCAGACACAACATCTGGGGATTTTCTTTCGGGCTGTCCTCACCCTTGCTCCTCTCTGCTCACACAACCATGACCCGTGTCCTATTCTCAGATTCCCTGCCTAGCCCTGTCACCTTCTGTTCACCACAGTAGCCAGCCTAGTCCAACTTGTCCTCACTTGATCCCTGGGTCACAGACAGCACCCTCCTAATCTTCACATTCTAGCTTGTCGCCCCTCCCAAATGCCCCTATGGAAATCAGCCTCTGAGGAACACCAGTAAGCCTAGCCCCTGCCCTTCCATTCTGACTTTGAATCCTCCTACCCTGACCATCTACCTGATACAGTTCCCAGCTTTTCCTATGTGCCTGTTTCTGGAGCTGTATTCTCCCCAGCTGCACACAGGAGGTGCTCAATAGATGCATGCTGATGTTACATATTTCTGGACAGTGGTCTGATTTATGTCACTAAGAACCTCTTTGACTTCCAAATTTCACCCAGAGCTCCTGAAGTCTGTGATCCTACAGTGGGTGCTGCACGGGGTCTGGCCCTCGGTCTGCATCTTCCAAGGACTATCACAGTGGACCCTCCATCCACCCTGGAAGTGGGCCCTGTCACGCCTTTCCCCAGCCTTATGCACTGACCTCAGAGGCCAGAGGGCATGAGGTGGTCCACCCCTAGTCTGAGTGCTGAGGCTGTCAGCAGGTAAGAGATGCAGCCTGAGGCTCTGTCTGCCACCTGGGCCACCATAGTGTGGGCCACATGACTCCACCAGCCCAGCTGATCAGACCAGGTGGAGAGTGGCCCAGAAATGACCGGTCTACAGGATGGTTGGTGAAAAGATGAAGAGGGCCATGAAAAGTCTGGCTCTGGAGAACTGGCTCATTAGCTTCAAAAACTAATGAGCTTAGGACTTCCCTGGAGGTCTAGAGGTTGGGAATCTGGGAACGGAGCCTTATAGGACTGAAAACACTCTGTGTCCCCAGGATGGAAAATCCTAAGTGAAGAAACTGAGGTTCTGAGGGGGATGTGCTTCAGTTGCCCAGAGCCCAGGCGCAAGCCCTGTCATTCTGTCCCTTTCCACTACTCTAGGCCATCCCTCTCCATCCAAATCCCCTGGGAGGGAATCACACTAAACCTTCATCCCAGGGGACAGCCAGTTTCAGATCCTCCTCCTCTGGGCCTGAGGAGACAGCAGTTCCAACCAGGTCCACCTAGGAGGGATTCTTTCACAACAGACTGCCCGGGAGCAGGCACAGGTGCTCAGGAAGGTCTCCCCCAAGTCTTCTCTCGTGCCATCTGGGGGTTAGGTGATGATGAGGGTGAGAACAGAAGCAGCCCATCTGGTTTCAGGACAGGCTCTCCCTTCCACTCCCTGCAGGTGGCAGACAGAAAAACTTGCTGTTCCTGGGCACATTCTCAGAGCAAAAGGGGGAGTGTTTATGAGAAAGGCAGCTGCTTCCACCACGCAAGTTGTGTTCTGGGGAGCCTGGGCTGGGGGTTTCCTGTGCCCCACAGCCACAGGCAGGGCAGGACCTGTGTGGACTGACAAATATTACAACGCCAAGCAATGAGATTTTCCTGAACAATAGCTGCCACTTCTAAAGACTTCCCAGGCCCAGGCCCTACGCATCAGAGCTGGGCCTCTGATTGTGCACAGTCAGGTAGACCAGTCAAAAGCCAACTCTTCTGCTGAGCCACAATTTGGGTCTTTGTGAAACCAGCAGGAGAATATGTGGCCCACCTTGCCATAGTTCTCAAACCACTGGCTGTCAATGTGGACCAGGCCAGGTCTCAAGCATTGAAGATACAGATGTAAACAAGCTGTGGGCCCCACTTCCACAGACCTCAGGCTGGTGAAGGAGGTGAACAGCCCTGAGTCTGAGTGCTGAGGCTGTCAGCAGGTAAGAGATGCAGCCTGAGGCTCCATCTGCCACCTGGGCCACCATGGTGTGGGCCACATGACTCCACCAGCCCAGCTGATCAGACCAGGTGGAGAGTGGTCCAGAAATGACCAGTCTATGAGCTAGTTGGTGAAAAGATGAAGAGGGCCATGAAAAGTCTGGCTCTGGAGAACTGGAGCTTCAAAAGCTAATGAGCTTAGGACTTCCCTGGAGGTCCAGAGGTTGGGAATCTGCCTACCAATGCAGGAGACACAGGTTCAATCCCTAGTCTGGAAAGATCCCACATTCCATGGGGCAACTAAGCCCGAGTGCCACATCTACTAAGCCTGTGCTCTAGAGCACACGAGCCGAAGCTACGAAGCCTGAGCGCCCTAGTGCCCGTGCTCTGCAACAAGAGAAGCCACCACAACGAGAAGCCTGTGCACCACAAGTCACCCCACTCGCCACAACTAGAGAAAGCCTGCATGCAGCAATGAAGACCCAGCACATCCCAAAATAAATAAATAAATAAATAAAAGCAAGTGAGTTAGACTGGGAAGGACCACATGGCATGGTCAGGGCCAGAGATGCCTTGACAGCCACACATAAGCTGAACCAGCAGAAAACAAAGTCTGCACTGAGAGACACAGAGGGCCAGGCAGTGCCAGCTCTAGGATCAGAAGGGCTGGAGTGGGCAAGAAAGGCTGCCCAGGAGGCTGTTTAAACCTCAGCAAGTGGGTGACTAGACTGGGAACTTAAAGGAGACCTTCAGGCCACAGGACTGGGGCTCAAGCTCATTCCGTTCATCCAAGAAATATTTATGGGTCACTTCCAGGCCCCATGTCAGGATGACAATGACTTAGTCTGTGTCCCCAAGGAGCCCACAGCATGAAGGAAAACATAAGGATTAGTTGGATGACAGCAGCATGGGAGAAGCCCTGCTGTGAAAGCAGGAAGCTGAGTAGGCTATGGGAGCTTTTTGCAGACCAGTGAAACAGCCTGGTTGTCACAGGGAATTCATCCTGGTTGTCACAGGGAATTCATCTCCAAGTTTGAAGCTACCGAGACAATGGAGCAATTCTGGACAAGGACCAGCACCATCAGGTAATGAAGGGCTCTGCTTGCCCGGGAAAGCCCTAGGATGCTCTCACACAACTGGTTTATTCCAGCCACAAGCAATCACAAAAAGCTCACTATTCATTTGTCATGTCCATTCCCAGGGCAGTGGGTTCAGAGCAAAAAGATATTCTGCCTCTGTACACACAGAGACGGGAGCCAGGGAAGTTTCTACAATTAGCCCAGATCCTGCCCCCACTCTGATGGCAGGCACAGGGGTCAGCAGGCATTTGGAAAAACCAATCAGACCAGCTGGACAGGGCCTACAGAAAAGGGAAGTAAACAACTGATCAGCACTCTTGGGCCTTGGATTCTTTTTTTTTTTTTTATTTTAGCCTATAAATAACAGACTAGAAACCTAAAATTGGGGTACCAGCATGGCCAAAATCACTTCCGGCAGTAATTGCAACCATGAAATTAAAAGACTCTTCTCCTTGAGGAAAACTAAAACAAACCTAGACATTATATTAAAAAGCAGAGACATCACTTTGCTGACAAAAGTCTGTATAGTCAAAGCTATAGTTTTTCCAATAGTCATGTTCGGATGTGAGAACTGGACCATAAACAATGATGAGCTTTGAAGAATTGATGCCTTCAAATTGTGGTGCTGGAGTAGAATCTTGAGAGCCCCTTGGACAGCAAGATCAAAGCAGTCAATCCTAAAAGAAATCAATCCTGAATATTCACTGGAGGGACTGATGTTGATACTGAAGTTCCACTTTCAATACTTTGACCACTTGATAGAAAGAGCCAACTCATTGGAAAAGACCCTGATGGTGGGAAAGGTTGAGGGCAGAAGAAGAAGGGGACAACAGAGGATGAGATGGTTGGATGGCATCACCGACTTAATGGACATGAGTTTGAGCAAATTCAGGGAGATAGTGAAGGACAGGGAAGCCTGGCATACTGCAGTCCATGGAGTTGCAGAGTTCAACACGACTGAGTGACTGAACAGTGAACAGTAACAACGGTTGGGTAAGAACCCTCTGAAGGGAAGTGAAGTGAAGTCGCTCAGTTGTGTCTGATTCTTTGCGACAACGGGGATTGTAATCTACCAGGCTTTTCTGTCCATGGGATTTTCCAGGCAAGAGTACAGGAGTGGGTTGCCATTTCCTTCTCCAATTTCTTTGTTATACCTTCACATGCAGAAGAGGCTAAGAATCTCAGAGCTTCTTTTTTATTTTTTACTTTTTATTTTGTATTGGGATATAGCCGATTAGCAATGTTGTGAACAAGCTTCAGGTGAACACCAAAGGGATTCAGCCATACATATACATATTTCTATCCTCCCTTGGGCCTTGGATTCTTAATGTGAAAGGAAAACAATCTGCTCCATAAGGCTCGTGTCAGGATTCAATGAGAGCATGTGCGTAGAGCTCCCTCCAGTAAATGCCCCGCTGCATTAGAGGGTGAGGCTTAACGCAGTCCTCCACACCAGGAGCTATGTCCTCTTCCCCTTGGCATCCCCACCCCAAAGAAGGCTTGTGGAGCTCTTGCATCAGTGAAGCACTTTTATTCCCCTACCAAGGTATTCTCTTGCTTATTTCCTGCCTTGTTTTAAAAACAATTGGTTAAACGAGTATTTCTTTTTTCCACACCCTCTTCAGCATTTATTCTTTGTAGAGTTTTTGATGATGGCCATTCTGACCTGTGTGAGTTGCTATCTCATTGTGGTTTTTATTTGCATTTCTCTAATAATGAGAGATGTTGAACATCTTTTCATGTGTTTATTAGCCATCTGCATGTCTTCTTTGGAGAAATATCTGTTTATGTCTTTTGCCCATTTTTTGATTGAGCTGTTCATTTTTCTAGTATTGAGCTACACGAGCTGCTTGTATACTTTGGAGATTAATTCTTCATCAGTTTTGTTTGCTATTATTTTCTCCCATTCTGAATGCTATCTTTTCACCTTGCTTATAGTTTCCTTCATTATGCAAAATCATTTAAGTTTAATTAGGTCCCATTTGTTTATTTTTGTTTTGATACCATTAAATAAAATTGTGAGAGAGAGAACATTCTGTATAGCACAGGGAACTCTACTCAATGTATTGTGGTGACCTGAGTGGGAAGGAAGTCCAAAAGGAAGGAGACATATGCATATGTATGGCTGATTATTTTTCTGTACAGTAGAAACTATCACAACATGGGAAAGCAACTATACTCCAATAAAGAGTCATTAAAAAAAAAATACCTCTTAGGAGGAAGAAGTTATCAGTTTTGGGGTTTGGTTAATTATGCAAAATCATTTAAGTTTAATTAGGTCCCATTTGTTTATTTTTGTTTTGATACCATTAAATAAAATTGTGAGAGAGAGAACATTCTGTATAGCACAGGGAACTCTACTCAATGTATTGTGGTGACCTGAGTGGGAAGGAAGTCCAAAAGGAAGGAGACATATGCATATGTATGGCTGATTATTTTTCTGTACAGTAGAAACTATCACAACATGGGAAAGCAACTATACTCCAATAAAGAGTCATTAAAAAAAAAATACCTCTTAGGAGGAAGAAGTTATCAGTTTTGGGGTTTGGTTCCTTTATGGCTGTTTTTGTTTCAATTGACACGGAATTAACATTAATTGAGCAACTTTCATTAACAAGCTAGACGATTTACATATACTAACTTATTTGATTCTAGGATATAGTGGAAAGAAACATATTACTTTAAAAAACATAATAAAATATCTTTTAGCAAGAGACTGTTGATCAAATGACTTAACCTCCCTAAGTCTCATTGCCTCAGTTTCCTCAGCACAAAAGTGATTGCAATCATACCTATCCCATGTGCCTGCTGTGAGGAGTAAATTAGATAACGCATGGGGTGCATAAAGCAGTGTTGAGGGAAAGCTACCAAAGTGCCTGGAAAGCACCAAATCTCCAGTGCAGCAAGCATTAGGGGCCAGAGAAACAAATGCACACCACACACTGTAATCCACAGGACAACCTCTAAAGGACCGGGGGGGGGCGGGAATGGCATAATTAAATACATCCCAAAGAGAAAGACAAGAATAGGGAAAAAAAAGAAACCTCACGTGGGACAAATAGAAAGCATACAGTAAAATATATACAGATTTAAAGAGATTAAACGCAAATGGACTAAAGATTTCAACGAAAAGATTATCAGAAGCATTCTTTTACTAACTGAAACATATCTGCTTAAAAAGAGAAACACAGGGGAGGAGGGAGAAATTAGAAGTTTGGAATTAACATATGCACACTGCTGCTGCTGCTGCTAAGTCACTTCAGTCATGTCCGACTCTGTGCGACCCTATAGATGGCAGCCCACCAGGCTCCCCTGTCCCTGGGATTCTCCAGGCAAGAACACCGGAGTGGGTTGCCATTTCCTTCTCCAATGCATCAAAGTGAAAAGTGAAAGTGAAGTCACTCAGTCGTGTCCGACTCTTAGCCACCCCATGGACTGCAGCCCTCCAGCCTCCACCGTCCATAGGATTTTCCAGGCAAGAGTATTGGAGTGGGGTGCCATCGCCTTCTACTAACATATACACACTACTATACATAAAACAGATAACCACAAGGACATACTGTCTAGCAGAGGGAACTACCTATACTCAGTATTTTGTAATAGCCTTTAAGCAGAAAGAATCCAAAAAAAAAAAAAATAGGTATATAAGTACACTTAATGGAATCACTTTGTTGTACTCCTAAAACTAACACAATACTGTATATCAATTTTACTTCCATTTTTAAAAAATTTAAAATAAAAAGAGAAACACATGAAACAGAGGTATATAGAAAGGGGCTATGGTTTAAATGTTTGTGTACCCCCAAAATTAATGTTGAAAAGTGATGGTATTAGGAGGTGGGGCATTTAGGAAGTGATTGGGTCGTGAGAGCTCTGCCTTTATAAAAAGTGAGGTGAGGTGAAGTTGCTCAGTCGTGTCCGACTCTTTGTGACCCCATGGACTGTAACCTACTAGGCGTCTCTGTCCATGGGATTCTCCAGGCAAGGATACTGGAGTGGATTGCCATTTCCTTCTCCAGGGGGCCTTCCCGACCCAGGGATCGAACCTGGGTCTCCTGCATCGAAGGCAGGTGCTTTAACCTCTGAGCCACCAGGGAAGCCTTATAAAAAGTATTCCCTTTGAAAGAGGCCCCACAGAGACTTCTACCATATGAAGTTACAGTGAGAAGACAACCATTTACTGAGGAGTCAGGCCCTCATCACACCATCTAATCTGTCTGTTCCGTGATCTTGGGCTTCCTAAACCATGAGAAATTCCTGCTGTGTATAAACCAGTCAGTCTATGATATCTTCTTAAAGCAGGCCAAATAAACTAATATAGAAAGCTTATAAGTAAAAGAATAGAAAAACACACTATGCAATGAATAAGCTAAAGAAGCAGCATGTCTACATTATTATTAGTCAGTCAAAGTTTTAAGGCAAAAAGCATTACTAAAAAATAAGAGAGCCAGCTCATGGTGACAAAAGGTTCAGCTCATCAGAAAGATAAAATAATTCTAAATTTGCACACACTTGATAACATGCCCTCAAAAATACAAAGCAAATATGGACACATCTACAAGAAAAAGAGACAAAGTCTCAAAATGAGAGATTTAATAATTGGCAGCTGTTAAAAGAAGCAGATTTAAAAAATCAGTAAGGATAAATGTATGTTAACAACACTTAACTAATGGAGAATTACATAATACTACACCCAAGATCTGTAGAATAAAATCTACTTTCAAGTATACACAAAACAATAATAAAACTAACATACTGGACCATAAAAAAAACTCTCAACAAATTGAAAAGTACTGAAATCATAGCAGTACATTCTCTAACTATATTCAATTAAATTATAATCAGTAAGAATAAAAACGAACTCTAAAACCTGTTTACATGTTTGGAAATCAAGAAATGTATTTTGAAATAACCAGTGGATTAAAGAAGTTCCAAGAGAAAACAGACAATATTTTGAACTGAAGGATACCAAAAACACTATGCATCAAAATTTGTCAAATACAGCTAAAGCAGTGCTTAATGGAAAACTCACAGTCACAAATGCCTATGTTTGCAATGAAAAAGAATGAATATAAATGAATTAAGCATTAACCTCAAGTAGTTTAGTAAAAGAGATTTGGGGAAGAGGGCAGCATCAGTGAGAGCATTATTTTCTAACCTTTCCCTTCCTCACATAAAAACAAGAAGCATTCAATTAGCAAAACCAAAAACATTTACATGTACAATATTTACAACAAAAGTGATAAAATGTAAATAAATAAAGAGATATCCCATGTTCATGGATCAGAAGTCTCAATCTTGTTAAGATGGCAAGTGTCCCCAAACTGGTTTACAGATTCAAAACAATCTCAACCAAAACCCAAGCAGGACTTGAAAAAATAATTTGCCAAATTGACTCTAAAATTTAGATAGAGATGCAGAATGACCT
The DNA here is from genome assembly GCA_006408675.1 of Madoqua kirkii. Lineage (NCBI taxonomy): Eukaryota > Metazoa > Chordata > Mammalia > Artiodactyla > Bovidae > Madoqua > Madoqua kirkii. The sequence goes on from SJYC01001005.1 coordinate 43,233, forward strand.
AGAATAGTCAAGACAATTCTGAAAGGGAAAACAATTTGGAGGACTTACACTTCCTAACTTCAAGACTCACTAGGAAACTACAGTAATCAAGGCAGAATGGCACTGGCATATAGACATATAGACCAAGGAACAGAATAGAAAGTTCAAAGATAGATGCACATATTCATAGCCAATTGATTTTTGACAAAGATGCCACGGTAACTGGATAGAGAAACAAAATGTTTTCAACAAACAATGCTGGAGAAATCAAAAAGGAAGGAAGAGACAGAGCAGGTATCAGAATTCGTGCCTGCCCAGCACTAGATCCTCAAATCTAGACACTGTCAAACAAGGAAGAAAACTATAAAAGACGGTAGAGAAAAACAAATGTGGAAATCAGACCCTCTAAGTCATCTTGTCCCTCACCAAAGAGAATGGAAGCCAGTATCACACAGCAGGCACAAGAACAAAGAGCTGGAAAAAGAAACTTTTTAGGAAGGTAGAGAGATGCCCGGAAAGACAGCTCCAAGAGAGGCCCCCTGACCTGACCAAACATTCCCCTTACCTGCCAATCTAACAGTGGATTCAATGATGGCACCTTGGGCCAGATGGGAGCATGGGGCCAAGATGGGAGCACTGTTAATGTTCTCATGCTCTCAGATGGAGCTACTAGCAGTCAAAAGCAGAATCCATGTAGCCAGAAGAGACAGCCTTCTACCTGCGTGTGTGTGTGTTAAGTCACTTCAGTCTCGTCCGCCTCTTTGCAACCTTATGGGCTGTAGCCCGCCAGGCTCCTCTGTCCCTGGGATTCTCCAGTCAAGAATACTAGAGTCGGTTGCCATGCCCTCCTCCAGGGGATCTTCCCAGCCCAGGGATCAAACCCTCATCCTTTATATTTCCTGCATTGGGAGGCAGGTTCTTTACTACTAGCACGACCAGGGAAGCCCAGCACTCTACATAAATGAGTATAATACCTACTTCACCAGGTTGTTGCAAGAATTAAGTGAACCTGGTATGGCACTAGCTGCTTTCTGTACATTACAGCATTTAACTCCCTCCTCCCATTTCCCCAGCGCCCAAGAAGAAAGACTGGGGACATATGCTGTATGTTCCCTCTCCCTGCCTCCTCTACATCTATCCTGAACTGTGATATCTGGGTGGGAAACAGCTTCAGGCTGCAGATGCTATGACAGCGTTGCTTAAATTGAATTACGAGGAAACCAGAGAAGGGTTCAGCTCTCCCAGGGAGTTCAGAAGTGTTCACCCTGAGAGTAACTGCACACTGCACAGGAAAAGGCATTCAAGTTGATAAGAAGTCATTCGGATCACCATCTAAGGCAGATTTCGCCTTTGAAATAAACTCATTCCTTATTAGCACACACTTGGGATTTCCAGGACCGAATATTATTTTTATTACACAAAGGCCATTTTGAAGGCATTTTCTCATGCTGTCAGGGTCCTATGTAATTTCATCTCTCCACAATGTTACTCTCTTTCACATATATAGAATCACTGGTCCTGATGAGAAAAGAGAGAAAATGAACAAGAGTCATGATTCAGCTAGGGCTAGAAGCAGGGCAGCAGTGTATAGGGAAGGGCAGCAGTGTATAGGATAGGCAAGTTCACGTCATCGAGAGCCTTCTTGCCATGAAACAGATTCTGAACTTCTCCTGAAAGCAATAGAAAGTCACTGAAAGCCAATAAGAATTTAAAACAGGAAATGACTGATAAATTTTTCTTTCAAAATGATCACCTTGATTATAATGAAAAAGACGGATGTGAAGATGGCAGGCGGGGAAGAGTAGTTAAGAAGCTACTCAACTGGCTTCCCTGGTGGTGTAGACATTAAAGAATTTGCCTGCAATGCAAGAGACCTGGGGTCAATCCCTGGGTCGGGAAGATCCCCTGGAGAAGGGAATGGCAGTCCACTCCAGTATTCCTGCCTGGAGAATTTCACGGATAGAAGAGGCTGGTAGGCTCCATGGAGTCACAAAGAGTTGGACACAACTGAGCCACTAACACCTTCACTTTCACTTCAATAGATAATACTGTACTATAAATATGTAATATGATAAATATCATTACAATCACAACCCTATTACAATCCATAAACATACCAAAATAATATACTTTACATCCTTAAATTTACACAGCATTACATACCAAATTATCTCAAAAATTTGCCAAGAAAAATACTCTTAAATTTAAATTTAAAAACAAACAGCTTACATAAATGAGGTGTTTTAGACTGTTGTTGTTATGCAGTTGCTCAGTCGTGTGACCCCATGGACTGCAACACGCCAGGCTTCCCTGTCTTTCACCATCTCCCAGAGCTTGCTCAAACTCATGTCCATTGAGTCGGTGAGCCATCCAACCATCTTGTCCTCTGTCGTTTCCTTCTCCTTCTGCCTTCAATCTTTCCCAGCATCACGGCCTTTTCTAAGGAGTCGGCTCTTTGCACCAGGTGGCTAAAGTATTGGAGCTTCAGCTTCAGCATCTGTCCTTCCAGTGAACATTCAGCATTGATTTCCTTTAGGATTGACTGGTTTGATGTCAACACCACAGTTCAAAAGCATCAGTTCTTCAGCACTCAGCTGGTCCAATTCTCACATCCATATATGATTACTGGAAAAATCATACCTTTGAGCATACAGACCTTTGTTAACAAAGTAGTGTCTCTGCTTTTTAATATGCTTTCTATTTCTGTCACAGCTTTTCTTCCAAGGAGCAAGCATCCTTTAATTTCATGGCTGCAGTCACCACCTACAGTGACTGTGGAGCCCAAGAAAATAAAGTCTCTCTCTGTTTCCATTGTTTCCCCATCTATTTGCCATGAAGTGATGGGACCAGACGCCATGATCTTAGTTCTCTGAATGTTGAGTCTTAAGCCAGCTTTTTCACTCTCCTCTTTCACTTTCATCAGAGGCTCTTTAGTTCCTCTTTACTTTCTGCCATAAGGGTGATGTCACCTGTGGTTATTGATATTTCTCCTGGCAATCTTGATTCCAGCTTGGGCTTCATCCAGCCTAGCATTTCGAATGATGTATTCTGTATTTAAGTTAAATAAGCAGGGTGACAATATACAGCCTTGACATACTCCTTTCCCAATTTTGAACCAGTCCATTGTTCCACGTCCAGTTCTAACTGTTGCTTCTTGACTTGCATACAGGTTTCTCAGGAGGCAGGTAAGGTAGTCTGGTATTCCCATCTCTTTAAGAATTTTCCACAGTTTGTTGTGATCCCCACAATCAAAGGCTTTAGTATAGTGTTTTCAAAATATTTTCTAATATTGATAATAAGTATTTAAACATAAAAAAGAAACTATTCAAATGTTTGCTCAATTTAGATATGACACTAGAAAAATAAAAGTGATAAAGGAAAAAATAGGGAAATAAACTTCATCACAATTAAAAACTTTTAAAGGAAAACATGGAGAAAATATAAATAAAAAGACAGCCCATGGAGAAGGATTGGGGAATGGACATGTACACATTGCTATGTTTTAAATGGATAACCAACAAGGACCAACTGTATACCACATGGAACTCTGCTCAGTGTTATGTGGCAGCCTAGATGGGACGGGAGTTTGGGTGGCAATGAATACATGTATACGTTCGGCTGAGTCCCTTTGTTGTTTACCTGAAACTATCACCATGTTGTTTGTTAATCAGCTATCCACTCAATATAACATAAAAAGTTTAAAAAAGACAACCCAAGGAATAAAAGAAAATATCTGCAAATAATATATCTGATAAGAGAATTTCCTAAAAAATATAAAAAGAACTCTTGCAACTCAACAATAAAAAGGCAAAGAACCCAATTAAAACCTAGGCAAAGGAACTGAGTATACGTTTTTCTAAAGAAGATATACAAATGACCCATAAGCATATGAAAAGGTGTTGAACATCACTAGTCACTAGAATATGCAAATCAAAACTACAATGAGATTCCACTTCATACCACTCGCTGTTGTTCAGTGGTATGAACAACACAACTAAGTCGTATCTGACTCTGTGACCCCACGAACTGCAGCTTGCCAGGCTTCCCTGTTCTTCACCATCTCCCAGTTTCCTCATAGTCATGTCCATTGAGTCAGTGATGCTATCTAACTATTTCATTCTGTATCACCCCCTTCTCCTTTTGCCTTCAATCTTTCCTGGCACTAGGTCTTTTCCAATAAGTCAGCTCTTCGCATCAGGTGGCTAGGTATTGGAACTTCAGCTTCAGCATCAATCATTTCAATGAATTTTTAGGGTTGATTTCCTTCAGGATTGACTGGTTTAGTCTCCTTGCAGTCCAAGGGACTCTCAAGAGTTTTCTCCAGCACCACAATTAGAAAGCATCAATTCTTTGGTGCTCAGGCCTCTGAGCAATTCTCACATCCATACATGACTACTGGAAAAACCATAGCTTTGACTAGACAGACTTTTGTCAGCAAAGTGATGTCTCTTCTTTTTAATGTGCTGTCTAGGTTTTTCATAGTTTTCCTTCCAAGGAGCAAGCATCGTTTAATTTCATGGCTGCAGTCACTGTCAGCAGTGATTTTGGAGCCCAAGAAAATAAAATATGTCACTGTTTCCACTTTCTCCCCATCTATTTTCCATAAAGTGATAAGACCAGATGCCATCTTTGTTTTTTCAATGTTGAGTTTTAAGCTAGCATTTTTCATTCTTTTCTTTCACTTTCATCAAGAGGCTCTTTAGTTCTTCTTTACTTTCTGCCATTAATGTGGTGTCATCTGCATATCAGAGGTTGTTCACATTTCTCCCACCAATCTTGATTCTAGCTTGGGCTTCATCCAACCCAACATTTCATATGTACTTACTCTGCACATAAGTTAAATAAGCAGGGTGACAATATACAGCCTTGACATACTCCTTTCCCAATTTTGAACCATTCCATTGTTCCATATCTGCTTCTGACTGCTGCTTCTTGACCCTCAAACAGGTCTTAGGAGACAAGTAAGGGTGATCTAATATTCCCATCTCTTCAACAATTTTCCACAGTTTGCTGTGATCCACTCAGTCAAAGGCTTTAGCATAGTCAATGAAGCAGAAGTAGATGCCTTTCTGGAAACTCCTAGCTTTCTCTATGATCAAACTGATGTTGGCAATTTGATCTCTAGTTCCTCAGCCTTTTCTAAATCCACCTTGAACATCTGGAAGTTCTTGATTCACAATATGTTGAAGTCTAGCTTGGAGAATTTTGAGCATTACTTTGCTAGCATGTAAAATGCGAACAATTGCGCAGTAGTTTGAACATTCTTTGACATTGCCTTTCTTTGGGACTGGGATGAAAACTGACCTTTTCCAGTTCTGTGGCCACTACTGAGTTTTCCAAATTTGCTGACATATTGAGTGAAGCACTTTAACATCATCATCTTTTAGGATTTTAAATAGCTCTGCTGGAATTTCATCACCCCTACTAGCTTTGTTTGTCATAATGCTTCCTGAGGCCCACCTGACTTCACACTCCAGGATGTCTGGCTCTAGGTGAGTGACCACACCATCATGGTTATCCAGGTCATTAAGATCTTTTTTGTATAATTCTTCTATGTATTCTTGCCATCTCTTCTTAATATCTTCTGCTTCTGTTAGGTCCTTACCTATCAAGTCGGTCTTTATCATGGCCATCTTTGCATGAAATGTTCCCTTGACATTTCCAGTTTTCTTGAAGAGATCTCTAGCCTTTCCCATTCTATTGTTTTCTTCTATTTGTTTGCACTGTTCACTAAAGAAGGCCTTATCTTACCTTGCTATTCTCTAGAACTCTGCATTCAGTTGGGTATATCTCCCCTTTTCCCCTTGCTTTTCACTTTTCTTCTTTCCTCAGCTATTTGTAAAGCCTTCTCAGACAATTACTTTGCCTTCTTGCATTTCTTTTTCTTTGGTGGATGGTTTTGTTTACTGCCTCCTGTACAATGTTATGACCTCCATCCACAGTCCTTCAGGCACTCTGTTACCAGGTCTAATCCCTTGAATCTATTTGTCACCTCCACTGTATAATCACAAGGGATTTGATTTAGGGCATACCTGAATAGCCTAGTGGTTTTCCCTACTTTTTCAATTTAATGTGGAATTTTGAAATAAAGAGCTCATAATCTGAGCCACAGTCAGTTCCAACTCCTGTTTTTGCTGACTGTGTAGAGCTTCTCCATCTTCAGCTGCAAAAATCTAATCAGTCTGATTTCAGTACTGACCATCTGGGGATGTCCATGTGTACAGTCATCCCTTGTGTTGTTGGAAAAGGGTGTTTGCTATGACCAGTGTGTTCTCTTGACAAAACTCTGTTAGTCTTTGCCCTGCTTCATTTTTTACTCCAAGGCCAAACTTGCCTATTACTCCAGGTATTTCTTACTTTCTACTTTTGCTTTCCAATCCCCTATGACGAAAAGAGCATCTTTTTTGGTGTTAGTTCTAGAAGGTCTTGTAGGTCTTCATAGCATTGTTCATCTTCAGCTTCTTGAGCATCAGTGGTTGGGACATAGACTTGATTTACTGTGATACTGAATGGTTTGCTTGGAAATGAACACAGATCATTCTGTCATTTTTGAGACTGCACACAAGTATTGCATTTTGGACTCCTGTGTTGATTATGATGGCTACTCCATATCTTCTAAGGTATTCTTGCCCAAAGTAGTGGAAACAATAGTCATCTGAATTAAATTTGCCCATTCCCATCCATTTTAGTTCACTGATTTCTAAGATGTTGATGTTCACTGCTGCTATCTCCTGCTTAACCATGTCCAATTTTCCTTGATTCATGGACCTAAAATTCCAGGTTCCTACGCAATGTTGTTCTTTACAGCATCTGACTACTTTTACCACCAGACACATCCACAACTGAGCATTGTTTCTGCTTTGACTCAGCCTCTACATCCTTTCTGAAGCTATTTCCCTGTTCTTCCCCAGTAGCATATTGGACACCTACCAATCTAGGGGGAGGCTCACATTCCAGGGTCATATCTTTTTGCCTTTTCATACTGTTCATGGGGTTCTCATGGCAAGAATACTGGAGTAGTTTGCCATTCCCTCCTTCAGTGGACTACGTTTTGTCAGAACTCTTCAATACGACCTGTCTATCTTGGGTGGCCCAGCACAGCTTGGCTCATAGCGTCATTGAGTTATGCAAGGCTCCTTGTCATGACAAGGCTGTGATCCATGAAAGAATCCATACCACTAAGATGGTTATATTAAAAAGACAGAAAACAAGTGTTGGTGAGAATATAGAGTAATTGGTACCATTATGCATTACTGTTATGAATGTTAAATGATACACCTATTTTGAAAAATAGTTTGGTAGGTCCTCAAAAAGTTAATTATAGAATTAACATATAATCCAGTAATTCGACTTCATTCCACACAAGAGAATTGAAAGCATATATTCATACAAAAATCTATACACATAGCATAATTATGCTAAGGATGAAAAAATTTATTTGAAGCCCATTATAAAGATTTGGGTTTCCTAAGCATAGAGTCCTTTGACTTTCACACCAACCCACTGCAACAGCAGCATCCACCTCAGCCAACTACGTCATCCTCATGGCTCTTGCAGAGCTGGGGGAAGGGGAACTAACTGAAGCTTGCACAAATTACTGAGTCCTGAGTAATACAGTCATTTGTCTCTGATCTAGAAGTATCTTATCCTATCATTCAGTTCAGTTCAGTTGCTCAGTCGTGTCCGACTCTCAGCGAACCCATGAATTGCAGCACGCCAGGCCTCCCTGTTCATTACCATCTCTCGGAGTTCACTCAGACTCATGTCCATAGAGTCTGTGATGCCATCCAGCCATCTCATCCTCGGTAGTCCCCTTCTCCTCCTGCCCCCAAGCCCTCCCAGCATCAGAGTCTTTTCCAATGAGTAAACTCTTCCCATGAGGTGGCCAAAGTACTGGCGTTTCAGCTTTAGTATCATTCCTTCCAAAGAAATCCCAGGGTTGATCTCCTTCAAAATGGACTGGTTGGATCTCCTTGCAGTCCAAGGGACTCTCAAGAGTCGTCTCCAACACCACAGTTCAAAAGCATCAATTCTTTGGTGCTCAGCCTTCTTCATAGTCCAACTCTCACATCCATACATGACCACAGGAAAAACCACAGCCTTGACTAGACAGACCTTAGTCGGCAAAGTAATGTCTCTGCTTTTGATTATACTATCAAGGTTGGTCATACTTTTCTTCCAAGGAGTAAGCGTCTTCTAATTTCACAGCTGCAGTCACCATCTGCAGTGATTCTGGAGCCCCCCAAAATAAAGTCTGACACTGTTTCCACTGTTTCCCCATCTATTTCCCATGAAGTGATGGGCCCGAATGCCATGATCTTCATTTTCTGAATGTTGAGCTTTAAGTCAACTTTTTCACTCTCCTCTTTCACTTTCATCAAGAGGCCCTTTAGTTCCTCTTCACTTTCTGCCATGAGTGGTATCATCTGCACATCTGAGGTTAGTGATATTTCTCCTGGCAATCTTGATTCCAGCTTGTGTTTCTTCCAGTCCAGCGTTTCTCATGATGTGCTCTGCATATAAGTTAAATAAGTAGGGTGACAATATACAGCCTTGAATTACTCCTTTTCCTATTTGGAACCAGTCTGTTGTTCCATGTCCAGTTCTAACTGTTGCTTCCCAACCTGCATACACATTTCTCAAGAGGCAGGTCAGGTGGTCTGGTATTCCCATCTCTTTCAGAAGTTTCCACAGTTTATTGTGATCCACACAGTCAAAGGCTTTAGCGTAGTCAATAAAGCAGAAACAGATGTTTTTCTGGAACTCTCTTGCTTTTTCCATGATCCAGCGGATGTTGGCAATTTGATCTCTAGTTCCTCTGCCTTTTCTAAAACCAG
>SJYC01001006.1:0-25346 GCA_006408675.1 Madoqua kirkii
CACACAGTCAAAGGCTTTGGCATAGTCAATAAAGCAGAAATAGATGTTTTTCTGGAACTCTCTTGCTTTTTCCATGATCCAGCGGATGTTGGCAATTTGATCTCTAGTTCCTCTGCCTTTTCTAAAACCAGCTTGAACATCAGGGAGTTCACGGTTCACGTATTGCTGAAGCCTGGCTTAGAGGATTTTGAGCATTACTTTACTAGTGTGTGAGATGAGTGTAATTGTGTGGTAGTTTGAGCATTCTTTGACATTGCCTTTCTTTGGAATTGGAACGAAAATTGACCTTTTCCAGTCCTGTGGCCACTGCTGAGTTTTTCAAATTTGCTGGCATATTGAGTGCAGCACTTTCACAGCATCATCTTTCAGGATTTGAAACAGCTCAACTGGAATTCCATCACCTCCACTATCTTTGTTCGTAGTGACGCTTTCTAAGGCCCACTTGACTTCACATTCCAAGATGTCTGGCTCTAGATTAATATAAGGAGTATCATATCTTTTGCCAGCTTCCATGAGACAGTGACAGGCTCACTTGTGAGCTTGCAAGTCAAGTTAAAGCTTAGAACTTCCCAGTTCTCGACAGAGAGATCTTCAGGCAATCAACTGGGTAAATGGTCAGGGAGACCACAGGAAGAGTAAAAAGGTGCCATATACGCACATATCAACTCATTATGTTGTTCACCTAAAACAAATACAAAGCTATATATTAGTTATATCTCAATTTTTAAACAAAGTTAGACTAGCTTCATTTTCAGACACAGTCAGGGACTCTAAGGGGTTGAGGAAAGCTTTTATCTCCCTTACACTGGCTGCTTTCACTTAGCATGTTTTCAAAGTTTCCACAGTGTGGGAACTCTTCCTACCAGCTATGCAACTGCTCTGTAAATCTAAAATTACTTCAAATTTTTAAAGTTTATTTAAAAAAATAAAATAATGAAGGTCAGACATCACCTTATTTTACCCCCTCTTCCCTCAAAGAAGAATATTACATAATAAGAAGTTCTCTAAGAAGTTCTCTAAGAAGTCATAATGATTATCAATGTGTATGTGCCTAACAAGAGAGCATTAAATACTTGAGACAAAACTGATAGAACTGCAATTAGAAATAGAAGAATTCACTCTTACAGTTGGAGACTTCAACATTCCTCTATAAGAAGTGGCCAGATCCAGCAGGCAGAGAATCAGTAAGGAAATACCTGAACTCAACAGCACCACCAATCAACTGGCTATAATTGACATCTATCGACTACTTCAGGCAAAAACAGCATAATACATATTATTCTTAAGTTCACATGGAACACTATCAACAGATCACATTCTGGGCCATGAAACACACATAAACAAATTTTAAAATAGAAAACATACAGTGTATGTTCTCTGATGATGAAGGTATCAGTAACAGAAAGGTAGTCAGAAAATTCCAAAAATAATTGGAAATAAACAGCATACTTCTAAATAACATACAGGTTATAGACAAAATCACTAAAATAAATTTTAACATTTTAAACTAAATGAAAGTACTATTTATCAAAATTTGTGGGATACAGTGAAAGCAGTGCTTAAGGGAAATTTATAACACTGCATGTACATGTTACAAAAGAAAAAAGATCTAAAATCAATATATAATCTTGATATCTTTTATATGTCATTTTATATATCATTTTTATACATCATTAAACTAGAAAAAGGAGGGCAACTTAAATCCCAAGTAAGAAGAAGAGAATAGAAATTGGAGCAGAGATCAATGAAATTGAAAATAGGAAATCAATAGAGAAAATCAACAAGCCCAAAGCTGGTTTTTTTAAATATCAATAAAAACTGATAAGCCTCTAATCAGGCTAAGAAAAAAGAAGAGAAGATACAAATGACTTATATCAGAAATTAAAGAAGAGACATCATTACAGCACACAGGGACATTAAAAGGATAACAATGAAACATTATAAATAATTATATGCCTATAAATTTGATAATCTAGATGAAACAGACCAATTCCTTAAAATCTACAATCTGCCAAAACTTGCACAAGAAGAAATGTACTGAAATATGTTCAGAAATATCTGAATAGACATGTATCTATTAAAGATACTGAATGTATAATTAATAACCTTCCCCAAAAGAAAGCACTAGGCCCTGAAAGGCTCAAATGTTTGGTGAGTTGTACCAAACATTTAAGAAAGATAGTAAACCAATTCTCTATAATCTCTTCCAGAAGATAGAAGCCAATGGAATATTTCCTAACTCATTCTATGAGGCCAGCAGTACCATAACACCAAAACCAGACAAGGGCATCACAAGGAAAAAAGAATACTACAGACTGTATTTCTCATGAATAGGAATGCAGAAATCCCCAAGAAAAAGTTAGCAAATAGAATCCCCCAATGCATAAAAAAAATTATATATCACAACCAAGTAGGATTTGTCCCTGGTATGCAAAACTAGTTCAACATTTGAAAATTAATTAATCTAATACATCACATAAACAGGCTAAAAAAAAAATCACACAACTATAGCTGAAGAGGGAGAAAAATCATTTGACAAAAATCTAACCCATTCATGATTCTTTTTAAGTTAAAGCAGATTAGGAATAGAGGAGAAATTCCTTAATTTACAAAAACATCTAACATCATACATAAAGCTACAGCTAACATCATGAGAATCTAGAAGACTTTCTACTAAGTAAGGTCAGGGTCAAGGCAAGACTATCCCCTCACCACATCAATTCAACATCATACTAGAAGTCCTAGCTAATGCAATAATAACTCCTCCAGAGGGAAATAAAAGGTATATATCCTGGGAAATAAGAAATAAAACTGGCTTTGTTCTCAGATGACATGACTGCCTATGAAGAAAATTCCAAAGAATCAACAAAACACCACTGGAACTAATGAGCAATTATAGCAAGATCAATATAGAAGAGCCAATCATTTTCCTATATACCATCAATGAACAAATGGAATTGGAAATTTAAAACATAATGTCATTTGAAGTAAGGTGAAAAGTGAAAGTGAAAGTCACTCAGTCATGTCCAACTCTTTGTGGAGTCCATGGAATTCTCCAGGCCAGAATAATGGAGTGGGTAGCCTTTCCCTTCCCCAGGGGATTTTCCCAGCCAAGGGATCGAACCCAGGTCTCCTGCATTGCAGGTGGATTCTTTATTAGCTGAGCCACAGGGGAAGCCCAAGAATACTGGAGTGGGTAGACTATCCCTTCTCCAGCAGATCTTCCCGACCCAGAAATCAAACCAGGGTCTCCTGCATTGCAGGCAGATTCTTTACCAACTGAGCTATCAGGTAAGCCCAATGCCATTTACGTTAGCACCAAAAAAAAAAAAGAAAGAAAGAAAGAAAGAAAAGAAATACTCAGGTATAAATCTAACAAAATATCTATTAATATATTAAAAACAGGAACAACCTGATTTAAAATTTGACAAAAGAGCTGAATAGACATCTCACAGAAGAAACTATACAGATGGCAACTTAGCATATGAAAACGTGCTTCCACATCATATGTCATCAGAGAAGTGAAAATTAAAACAACAGTGATGTACCACTACATCTCAATTAGAATGGTGAAACTCTAAACCACTATCACCACCAAATGCCAGCAAATATCTGGAGCGCTTGTTCATTGATGGTGAGAATGCAAAATGGTACAGCAACTTTAGAAGACAGTTTGGCAGTTCCTTACGAGACTAAATGTATTCTTACTATGTGATCCAGCAATTTCACTACTTGGTATTTACCCAAAGGAGTTCAAAAATGCAAGTCCAGGACCTCCTTTGTGGTACAGTGGGTAAGAATCTGTCTACCAATCTGTATGTGGGAGATACGGATTTGATCCCTGGGTCTAGGAAGATTCTACATGCTGCGGAGTAACTAAGTCCCTGTGCCACAACTACTGAGCCTGCATGCAGCAACTACTGAAGCCCAGTAACCTAGAGCCTCTGCTCCACAAGAGACCACCACAACAAGAAGACCACACACCACAAGAGAGTTGCCCCCGCTCTCCGCAACTAGAGAAAGCCCGTGCACAGCAACAATAACTCAGTGCAGCCAAAAATAAATAAATAAATGTGAAAAAATGTAAACCACACAAAGACCTGCATTCAGATATTTATTGCCACTTTATCCACAACTGATGAAACTTGGAAGCAACCAAAATTTCCTTTAGTGAGTGAATGGATAAATAAACTATGGTACACCCATACTGTTCAATAATAAAAGTAAATGAATTATCAAGCCAAGAAAAGACTTTAAATACATATACCAAGTGAAAGAAGCCAATCTTAAAAGGCTGCAAATTTAATAATTCCAACTATTTGACATCCTGAAAAAGCAAAATTATGGAGACCATGAAAAGATCAGAGATTACCAGGGGTTAGGAAGGAGGGAAGGAAGAACAGGCAGAGCAGAGAATTGTTAAGACAATGAAACCATTCTGAATGATACTATAATGATGGACACATGCATTTGTCAAAACCCATAAAAGTATAAAAATAAATAAAAAAGAATGATACCTAATGTACACTACGAACTTTGAGTGATTATACTGTGTCAGTGTAGGTTCATCAACTGCAACAAATGTACCACTCTGGTCCAGGAGGTTGATATTTGGGGAGGTTGTTCAGTTGCTCAGTCGAGTCTGACTTTTTGCAGTCCCATGGACTGCAGCACACCAGGCTTCCCTGTCCTTCATCATCTCCCAGAACTTGCTCAAACTCACATTCACTGAGTCCGTGATGTCACCCAATCAGCTCATCCTCTGTCATCCCTTTCTCCTCCCGCCTTCAATCTTTCCCAGCATCAGGGAGAACTCTTAATTTCTGCTCAGTTTTGCTGTGAACCTAAAACTACCCTAAATAATTAAATCTATTATTTAAAAATTTAATAAACATATTCTCTCATTTGTTCTCTTAACTTTCTTAAAAGACAAAAGACTGTATAATGCAGTAATTTTACCACTATATTTTTGGATTCATAACACATACAGTTGACCCTTGAATAACATGGGATTTAGTGGGCCCAGTCCCTACAGAACTGAAAATCTGCATACAGTTGGTCCTCCATATCTGCACTTTCACATCTAAAGAGTCCATCAACCCCAAAATGTGTAGTAATGTAGTACATATTTATTGAAAAAAGCCCATGTATAAAGGGAATCATGCAGTTCAAACTTATATTATTCAAGGGTCAACTGTATAAATATAATACAGATGAGAGTACAGAACAAAGAAGAGGGAATGGAATTACATTAAAGTCAAGTTTCTATATATTACTGAAATAAAGTCAGTATTAATTTTAAGTAGATTGTGATAAGTTAAGATGCATATTGTGGTCTCCAGATATCAAACACCAAGAAAATAACAAAATAATACAGTTAAAAATCAACTGATTAAAAATAAATTTTAAATGACACACACAAAAAGTGTTTAACACAAAAGAAGTCAAGGAGCAATAGAGGAAAACAAGAGAGAGAAGTCAAGGAGCAACAGAAGAAAACATGAGAGAGATCAATTAGAAACATACTAAAATGCTAAGTGCAAATTAAATCATATCAGTGATTACCATAGATATCAATGGTGTACATATACCAAACTAATGGTACAAACTGTTAGAATGGATGAAAAAGCAAGATCCAGTGATGTATTGTCTATAAGAGACACACTTAAGGTCAATAGTTATAAATGGATGTCTTAATAAGTCATTCTCAATAATTGACATAACAATTAGAAAACCATCAAAAATAGAAACCACTTGAACACCACTATAAACCAGCTCAAACGTAATATATATGGAACAGTCTATCCAATGAAAACAGAATACACATTCTTTTAAGGTACGTATGGAACATTCTCCGGGATAGAACATATGCTAGGGCATAAAATAAGTCTCAGTAAATTGTAAAAAAGCTGAAATCGTACAAAGTATGTTTTCTGAATGAAACAGAATTACTATAAATAAACACCAGAAAGAACCCTACAAGTTTTCCAAATATATATAAATTGAACACCTCACTTCTAAATATCCATGAGTTAAAGAAGAAACCAAAAGAAATTGGAAAATATATTGATTGGACACAAACAAAATTTAAAGAATTATAGAAAATATTATAAACATCTTTATGGCAACAACAGGTAACCTAGAGGAAGTGTACATAGTCCTGCTGCTGCTGCTGCTGCTGCGGCGCTTCAGTCATGTCCAACTCGGTGCTACTCCATAGATAGCAGCCCATCAGGCTCCCCTGTCCCTGAGATTCTCCAGGCAAGAACACTGGAATAGGCTGCCATTGCATTCTCCAATGCATAAAAGTGAAAAGTGAAAGCGAAGTCGCTCAGTCATGTCCAACTCTCAGCGACCCCATGGACTGCAGCCCACCAGGCTCCTCCGTCCATGGGATTTTCCAGGCAAGAGTACTGGAGTGGGGTGCCATTGCCTTCAAGACACAAATTACCAAAACTGACATAAGAGCAGAGAGAATGTACAAATAAACCTACCATGTAGGCTCCTCTGTCTATGGAATTTTCCAGGCAAGAGTACTGGAGTGAGTTGCCATTTCCTTCTCCAGGGGATCTTCCCGACCCAGGGATCAAACCAGAGTCTTCCGCATTTCAGGCAGACACTTTACCATCTGAGCCACCAGGGAAACCCAAAAATTGAATTAACAATTTAAAATCTTCCCACAAAGAACACTCGTTTCAAATAGATTCATTAGTGAATTATATTAAATGATTTTAAAAGAAATAGTATCAATTCTTCTCAAACTTTCATAAAATAGAGGAAGATAAAACATGTCTGAACTCATTGCATGAAGCCAGAATTATCCTAATATCAAAGCCCAATGAAGACATCATAAAAAAAGAAAACTACAAGCCAATATCTCTCCTAAACACAAATGCAAAAATCATTAAGATAATATTAGAAAAGAGAATAAAACAACAAATAAGTGATTTTTACACCACAAACAACTGATAATTATTCAAGGAATTGAATAATTGTTTCAACATCCAAAAACTAACTAAATGTAATACAGAATAAAGAACAAAACCCATATGATACACTTAAAAATACAGAAGAAAGCATCTGCCAAAATCCAATACACATTCATGATATAAACTCTAAATAACCTAAGATTGAAAAGCAACTTTATCAACCTGATAAAAATCCACACCTAACATCATGCTTCCCTGTTAGCTCATATGGTAAAGAATCTGCCTGCAACTCAGAAGACCTGGGTTTGATCACTGGGTTGGGAAGATCTCTTGAAGAAGGGAATGACTACCCTCCCCAGTATTCTTGCCTGGGGAATTTCATGGACAGAGGAGCCTGGCAGGCTACAGTCCATGGAGTCACAAAGGGTCAGTCATGACTGATCAACTAAGCACAAAGGTTTAAGGTAAACAACCATCAGTTCAGTTCAGTTCAGTCGCTCAGTCGTGTCTGACTCTTTGCAACCCAATGAATTGCAGCACTCCAGGCCTCCCTGTCCATCACCAACTCCCGGGGTTCACTCAGACTCACCTCCATCGAGTCAGTGATGCCATCCAGCCATCTCATCCTCTGTCATCCCCTTCTCCTCCTGCCCCCAATCCCTCCCAGCATCAGAGTCTTTTCCAATGAGTCAACTCTTCGCATGAGGTGGCCAAAGTACTGGAGTTTCAGCTTCAGCATCACTCCTTCCAAAGAAATCCCAGGGCTGATCTTACTTAATAGTATCCTAAAAAGGATACTATTGACTTCCTCACCAAGATCAGAAAATTACATCCGTAAAGGCTATGGGTGTAATGCACAGCATCAGGGAAAAAATGAAGAAAGGAATAAGGCAAGAATTTCACTATTGCCACTTTCATGAAACATTTCACTGGAAGTGCTAGTCACTACAATAAGGAAAGAAAAATAAATTGAAGGCATCCAGATAGGAACATGAGTACTGAAAAGCTATCCTTGTTCTCAAATGATAGTATCTTACATGTTAGTTAGTTAGTTAAGTCGCTCAGTCGTGTCCGACATTTTGCAACCCCATGGACTATAGCCCACCAGGCTCCTCCATCCATGGGATTCTCCAGGCAAGAATACTGGAGTGGGTTGCCATTTTAAAATCCTAAAGAATACACAAAAAATCTTCCAGAATAACAATTATAGCATGGCTTCAGGACTTAAGATCCATGTACTATATTTCTATACACTTATAAACAATACGAAAATGAAATTAAGAAAATAATTCTATGCACAGTGAAGGAAATAGCAGTTGATACAAGTGGACAACCTACTGAATGAGAGCAAGTATTTGCAAATTATATGATGTATATAGGGTTAATATCCAAATATATAAACAGCTCATATTAAGATCCATGTACTATATTTCTATACACTTATAAACAATACGAAAATGAAATTAAGAAAATAATTCTATGCACAGTGAAGGAAATAGCAGTTGATACAAGTGGACAACCTACTGAATGAGAGCAAGTATTTGCAAATTATATGATGTATATAGGGTTAATATCCAAATATATAAACAGCTCATACAATTCAATATAGTAAAAAACAAACAACATAATAAAAAAAACATGCAGAAGATCTGAACAGACTTTCCAAAGAAGACATAGAGATGGCTAACAGGCACAGGAAAAGATGCTCAACATCACTACTTATAAGAGAAATGCAAATCAAAACAACAGTGAGATATCACCTCACATCTATCAGAATTACTATCACCAAAAAGTCTATAAATAACAAATGTTGGTGAGGATGAAAAGCAAAGGGAATTGTAGTACACTGTTGGTGGGAATCCAGATTAGTGCAGACACTATGGGAAACATTATGGAGGTTCCTAAAATAACTAAAAATAGAAATATCATATGATCCAGCAATTCTACTCCTGCTTATATATCTAAAGTAAACAAAAATGCTAACTCAAAAGAAATAGGCACCTCAATGTTCATAACAACACCATTTACAACAGCCAAGATATGGAAGAAACTTAAGTGTCCATTGACAAATGAACAGATAAAGAAAATGCGGTATATATACACAGTGGAATATGACTCAACCATAAAAAAGAATAAAATTCTGTAAGTTATAACAAGATGGAGGGACACAGAGAGTATTATGCTTAGTGAAATAAGTCAGAAAGAAAAAGACAAATACTGTATGTTTTCACTAAATAAAACAAACAAGTGAATATAACAAAACAGAAACTGACTCAACTATATAGAGAAAAACTCACAGTAACAGTGCAGAGAGAGAAAGGGGATGGTCAAGATTGGGGTAGGGAATTAGAAGCCAAAACTACTATGTATAAAATAAATAAGCTATAAGAATAAAGTTACAGCACAGGGAATATAATGCAAAGAAATAGAGGAAAACAACAGAATGGGAAAGACTAGGGATCTCTTGAAGAAAAATAGGGACACCAAGGGAATATTCCATGCAAAGATGGGCTCAATAAAGGACAGGAACGGAATGGACCTAACAGAGCCAGAAAATATTAAGAAGAGGTGGCAAGAATGCACAGAAGAACGGTACAGAAAAGATCTTCATAACCCAGATAAGCACGACGGTGTGGTCACTCACCTAGAGCCAGTCTTTGTGCCAATACCTTACTATTTTGGTTATTGCAGCCTGGTAGGATAGCTTGAAATCAGGGTGCCTGAGTCCTCCAGCTCTGTTTTTCTTTCTCAAGATTACTTTGGCTATTGAGGATATTTTACTTACAAATTGTAAATTTATGTTCTAATTTTGTGAAAAAGTTATTGGTAATTTGAAGAATTGCAGTGAATCTGTAGATTGCCTTGGTACTAAGTTCACATTTACTGTTTTGATTCTGAGATGTCTGGGTGTCTCCAGATCTCTTGCCCACTTTTTAATTCAGTTGTGTATTTTCTTATTATTGACTTTTAAGAGTTCTTTGTATATTTCAAATATAAGTTCTTAATTTGATATATATTTTAAAATATTTCCTCCCAGTCTCTAATTTATCTTTTACCTTATCTTTTCAAGGCATATATTTCAAAAAAAAAAGCAGAAATTAGCAACTTTATAAAAATTTTCCCTCTCTGGCTCTACTATATACATGACATATTTATATGTCCCTGTAAACATTCCAGTTTTAATTGGGGTTAGATATTTTACAAAGCCGTCATGAACAGAGTCTTTTTGTTGTCTTCGGAAAGAGTATAATTTAGCTTGAATCTCATTCAAGAAAACACTATATCCAAAGTTACTTAACAAAACTTTTACTTACCATATATAATATTGTGATTTATAATAAATATGTGTTTGGTCCTTATCGCTGTTCCTGGCATAGAGTTCCTAAAACCCCTGGAATTTCCTAAGGTGTGAGCACCTTTGAGGTGTCTTGTGCTGTAATGAGGTGACTTTTGGAGCCTGCCTAAGAATGAGGTCTAGTTGCCGTGATCCCCTGCCCTGTGACGAGAGGACTGGAACCTGCAGTCCTGCCCCCTCACCTCTGGGGAGAGGAGATGGTCTAAGAGCTGAATCAGTTGCCAATGGCCAATGATTTAATCAGTCAAGACTCATTTGATATAAAGCCTCCATAAAACTCAAAAGCAATGGATTCAGAGAGTGTCCAGGCTGCTGAACACAGAGGTGCTGGGAGAGCGGTGTCCTCAGAGAAAGGACAGACGCTGCATGCCCCACACACACCTTGCCCTCTGCCTGCTTCTGAGCTACATCCTTTATGGTAAACCAGTGATCCAGGAGGTAAGCCAGTGATCCGGGAGGTAAGCCAGTGATCCGGGAGGTAAGCTAGCTCTCTGTGCTCTTTGAGCTGTTCCAGCAAATTAACCCAACCCAGGGAGAAGGTCACAGGCACCCCAGTCTGTTGATGATCAGTGAGAAAAGCAGGCAACAACCTTGGCTTTTGGACTGGTGTCCACAGTGTGGGTGTGTGTGGTGCAGCGGGTGGGCTTGTGGGTGTGTCCTTAGCCTATGGCATCAGATGCTATTTCCAGGTGAATAGCATCAGAATCGAGTTGAGTTCTCCGATGCTCTGCTGGTGTGCGAGAGTTATTTGTTTTGTGTGGTGACCCACGTCAAGGAGGCCTTCCTCTTGATTTACAGCAGGTCAGGAGTGATGTCAGTGCTGTGGATTTTTCAGTAGCTATTTTGGCAACTGTTGTAACAGAGAATGGGCCTCCTTTTTTATCCAACACTCGATTCTGCCAAGTTTATCTTTCCCAGGCCACAGATCTTTCTTTTCTGCTTGGCTCAGAAGCACTTCAGCCAGTCCAAAGAAGTATCTGCTCAGTAGCTGCAGCAGATCACAGTCTTTTTAAAGAAATAAAATGTACTTGGGCCCTCTGTTTCCATTGTTGGAGGCAGGAATCTTGTGACTAAATCGGTAATCAAAGAAGTTGCTATTTCAAACACATATTTTCCCTGAGCACTGGTGTCAAAGGAGGTCATGGAAAGTTTTCCTCTCTCAACAGGTTAGATCAGGCAAATAAGATTTTACAAGAGCCAGAAATGGGCTTTGTTTAGCACACATTACACTTCTCCTTATGGATAGTTTCAGTAGATCCCAGGAGAGTTCATCTGGGGTACAGAGATTCTCTAAGCAGTCTTAAAAGTCTAGGTTTGTTCTGAGGCTGCGAGCTATTCATCAAGGTAGAGCTGGGTGGGCCTGAGCCCCAGGGCTGGGTTTCAGGGCAGTTGTGGGAGTTCTGAACTTATAGATTTAGAATTTGTTTATCAAAAGGCCTTTTCTACCCTGTAAAATGATGATCTTCACAAGCTACGTGCTTGTAGTAAATACAGTTTGCATTTCTGAGCACTTCTGTGTGCCAAGAGACATGCGAGGTGCTGGAGTGGGACAGAGCAGGGAGTCTATTTCTCGCATGAGATGTTTGGGAGACATGAGAGTAAGGAGTCTGTAACGAGTCAGTCAGAGTTTCTGCCACCTCAAGTGCTCAACAGATGTGTGACTTTGGCCAACTTGTGGGTATTTTTAAGCTTCAATTTTCTCCTACTGAAAATGATATAATAATATATAGCATATTAATATATTATGAATACTTATATTGATACAATTGTTATTAAATTATATTACCATAATAATGGTTTAATAACATAGAAAATAAAATGGGGAGGATAACCCTCATGGGTTCTCAGGAAAGACTAGATGAGAGAACACTTGTAAGATTTATAACTAAGATTTGTAAAGCACTTAATAAAGTGCTTGGTATACATCCAGCCTCAGTAAAAATTAGCCATTATTTCAATGGAGATTACAGTCTTGTCAAACCATAATAGACATAGTCGTTAAATAAGAAACCCATGATACCTGGCAGAGAAAAAGTAAAGGTGGTAATGTCTGAGATGCTGGGAAAGATGAAGGCAAAGGGAGAAGGGGCGCCAAAGGGAGATGACATGGCGAGACGTGAATCTGAACACACTTCAGTGGACGTGAATCTGAACACACTCTGGAAGACCGTGGAGGACGGAGGGGCCCGGTGCACTACAGTCCGTGGGTTTTCAAAGAACTTAGCAACTGAACAACACTTCTGAGACTTCAGGAAGAGCAGGATCAGCCTGAGAGAGCCTTGCTGAAAGACCCGTGTGTGTGACGGTGTCTCATCCTCGCTCCGGTCCCGGGTCAGAGCAGTTACCCGATTAAAACGTGCTAGGAGGACTTGCTGCTGCTGCTGAGTCGCTTCAGTCGTGTCCGACCCTGTGCAGCCCCACAGACGGCAGCCCCACCAGGCTCCTCCGTCCCTGTGATTCTCCAGGCAAGAGCACTGGAGTGGGCTGCCATTTCCTCCTCCAGTGCATGAAGGTGAAAAGAGAAGGTGAAGTCGCTCAGTCGTGTCCGACTCTTCCAAGCCCCTAGACTGCAGCCCAGCAGGCTCCTCCGTCCACGGGATTTCCCAGTACCGGAGTGGGGTGCCACTGCCTTCTCCACTTGTCATCTGTAGAATTCTTAAAACGTGAAGCTGTAAGGAAAGCTCGCTACACACACGTGAGACAGTGAAGCAAACCCCAGGGGTAGAAAGGAGATTGGAGAGAGGAACCTTGCAGTATTTCAGGTTATTTGCAGACGCTGTTCCATTTGGCCTTCGGGGAGGTATGTCTTTCCTGGTTTCACAGGCAAGGAAACTGAGGCTCAGAGAGGGCATTCATACGCCACGGCGCCACAGTTCAAAGCCAGGCTTGCAGCCAGTTTTCCAGGCTTCAAGGCTCATTCTTCTTGATAGGCTTTAATAATTGATTGACTATGAAATGTCTAGGAGGAAATTAAAGGCTTCAGATTGATTGCATATGGCTGGGAAAATGTTAACATTATTGAAAACAGAGAGCCAGTTTGCAAAAAAGTACTGAATTTAGCTCTCAGTTGATTACATTCGCAGAAACAGTAGGAAACGCAGGCGCCAGTCCGCATGAAAGGGATGTGGGTCTGCAGTTCAGAGAACAAGTGGGGCCTCACAGAAATAGCAGGGAGTCGGTGGAAACGCTGCTGGTGGATGGTGTGTCCCAGACACAAGAGGGAAAGCCCTGGGACTTCCCCGGTGGTGCAGTGGTTAGCACTCCCTGCTTCCACCGCAGGGGCCCTGGTTCGATCCCTGGTTGGGGAGCTAAGATGTCGAGGCCAAAAAAGAAGTGATGATAATAAAGCCATAGAAAAGGGTCAGGGAAATCCTAAGGACAAGATTAGAAATTGAAATCAGTGAAGACAAAAGTTGGAGCAAAAACAGCTAACAAGTGAAATAAGGAATGCATAGGTAAAAAGAAGTAGGGTCTGCCAAGTGCCGTGGAGCTCTAAGGGGCTCAGGTGTTAGCACAGAGGTAGCAGGGAAGGAGCGAGTCAGTGGGGAGTGAAGCCACGCGGAGGGCGGTCCGCAGAAGCTGACACCCTGGGAGGCGGCCATGCGGGCTGCAGCGCCGGCTGCTTTCCTGTGACCTCAGGAAAATCACCAAACATCTCCGGGACTCGGTTTATAAATCTGTGAAAGGAGAGGCTTAGTTGAGATGATTTCCAAAGCTCACGCTCAGGGTTGATATTCTAAGAGAGAGTAAGTTTCAAAATATATAGACAAGATTAAATACACGAGTTTACAACATTAAATGTCTATTGTGCCTACGTAATTTATTATGTCTATTTGTAGTGGGACTGGGAGAAAGTATGATCTCTAGTATAAAATTAGAGAGTTTAAGAGATGTTCACAGGTAACTATACGCTAGAAAGTTCATACCCTGTAAGAGAGAATTAAGAGGCGGGCTATGAAAGCTCAGGCAAAAAGAAGAAAGTTGTTTTCATCCTGGAGAAGGGAGGGGAATGGTGAGGATGGTGGAAGACCCAGCAAAGAGCTCTCAGGAGCCTTCCATCGTAGACCCCAGTGCAGATTAAACCAAGAATTATTCAAAGCAAGGCGAACTTTGGCCTGGTGACCAGCCCAGGCCTGCTGCAGCTGCTGAGTCGCTTCAGTCATGTCCGACTCTGTGCGACCCCATAGACGGCAGCCCATCAGGCTCCCCCGTCCCTGGGATTCTCCAGGCAAGAACACTGGAGTGGGTTGCCATTTCCAGGACTGAGTGAGGTATAAATCAAATATGAGCTATGCTACTTATGCTAACTTAATGGTCTTTGCTGTTCCTTTCTCAGTCGTGTCCAACTCTTTGCAACCCATGGACTGCAGCACGTCAGGTCTCCCTGTCTATCACCAACTCCTGGAGTTTACTCAAACTCATGTCCATTAAGTTGGTGAGGCCATCCAGCTGTCTCATCCTTTGTTATCCCCTTCTCCTCCTGCCTTCAGTCTTTCCCAGCATCAGAGTCTTTTCCAGTGACTCAGCTCTTTGCAGCAGGTGGCCAAAGTATTGGAGCTTCAGCTTTAACATCAGTCCCTCCAATGAACACCCAGGACTGATCTTTAGGTTGGACTGGTTGGATCCCCTTGCAGTCCAAGGGACTCTCAAGAGTCTTCTCCAACACCACAGTTCAAAAGCATCAATTCTTTGGCACTCAGCTTTCTTTATAGTCCAACTATCACATCCATACATGGCCACTGGAAAAAACATAGCTTTGACTAGACGGACGTTTGTTGGCAAAGTAATGTCTCTGGTTTTTAATGTGCTGTCAAGGTTTTTCATAGATTTCCTTCCAAGGAGCAAGCATCTTTTAATTTCATGGATTTAGTCACTGTCTGCAGTGATTTTGGAGCCCCTCAAAATAAAGTCTGACACTGTTTCCATTGTTTCCCCATCTATTTCCCATGAAGTGATGGGACCAGATGCCATGATCTTAGTTTTCTGAAAGTTGAGCTTTAAGCCAGCTTTTCCACTCTCCTCTTTCACTTTCTTCAAGAGGCTCTTTAATTCTTCTTCACTTTCTGTCATAAGGGTGGTGTCATCTGCTTATCTGAAGTTATTGGTATTTCTCCTGGCAATCTTGATTCCAGCTTGTGCTTCCTCCAGCCCAGCGTTTCTCATGATGTATTCTGCAATAAGTTAAATAAGCAGGGTGACAATATACAGCCTTGACGTACTCCTTTCCCAATTTTGAATCAGTCTGTTGTTCCATGTCCAGTTATAACTGTTGCTTCTTGACCTGCATACAGGTTTCTCAGGAGGCAGGTAAGGTGGTCTGGTATTCCCATCTCTTTAAGAATTTTCCACAGTTTGTTGTGATCTACAGTCAAAGGCCTTAGCATAGCCAATGAAGCAAATGTGTTTCTGGAACTCTCTTGCTTTTTCCATGATCCAACAGATGTTGGTAATTTGATCTCTGGTTCCTCTGCCTTTTCTAAAACCAGCTTGAACATCTGGAAGTTCATGGTTCATATATTGCTGAAGCCTGGCTTGGAGAACTTTGAGCGTTACTTTACTAGCATGTGAAATGAGTGCAATTGTGTGATAGTTTGAACATTTTTTGGCTTTGCTTTTCTTTGAGGTTGAAATGAAAACTGACCTTTTCCAGTCCTGTGGCCACTGCTGAGTTTTCCAAATTTGCTGGCATATTGAGTGCAACGCTTTCACAGCATCATCTTTTAGCATTTGAAATAGTTCAACTGGAATTCCATCACCTCCACTAGTTTTGTTCATAGTGATGGTTCCTAAGCCCCCTTGACGTCACGTTCCAGGATGTCTGGCTCTTGGTGAGTGATCATACCATCATGGTTATCTGGGTCGTGAAGATCTTTTTTGAACAGTTCTGTGTATTCTTGCCAACTTTTCTTAATATCTTTTGCTTCTTTTAGGTCCTTACTGTTTCTGTCGTTTTTTGTGGCATGTGTGTATGAAATGTCATTCAACTGGAATTCCATCACCTCCACTAGTTTTGTTCATAGTGATGGTTCCTAAGCCCCCTTGACGTCACGTTCCAGGATGTCTGGCTCTTGGTGAGTGATCATACCATCATGGTTATCTGGGTCGTGAAGATCTTTTTTGAACAGTTCTGTGTATTCTTGCCAACTTTTCTTAATATCTTTTGCTTCTTTTAGGTCCTTACTGTTTCTGTCGTTTTTTGTGGCATGTGTGTATGAAGTGTCCCCTTGGTGTCTCTAATTTTCTTGAAGAGATCTTTAGTCTTTCCCATTCTGTTCTTTTCCTCTATTTCTCTGCATTGATCACTGAGGAAGGCTTTCTTATCTCTGCTTGCTATTCTTTGGAACTCTGCATTCAGATGGGCATCTTTCCTTTTCTCCTTTGCCCTTCACTTCTCTTCAATTCACAGCTATTTGTAAGGCCTTCTCGGACACGCATCTTGCCTTTTGCATTTCTTTTTCTTGGATGGTCTTGATCCCTGTCTCCTGTACAATGTCATGAACCTCCATCCATAGTTCTTCAGGCACTCTGTCAGATCTAGTCCCTTGAATCTATTTGTCACTTCCACTATATAATCCTAAGGGATTCGATTTAGGTCAGACCTGAAGGGCCTAGTGGTTTTCCCCATTTTCTTCAATTTAAGACTGAAGTTTGCTGTCAGGAAATGATCTTGGGCAAAGCTTAAAACTGCCAGCTTCAGCTCCTTCATTTACAAAGTGCAGATACTGTCCGTAACTAGTTCACTCATAAGGTTACCACAGGGAATATGTAAGATCATGCATTTGAGTTCTTCGTGATCAGGCTGTGATACTGAGTGCCCAGTAAATGTCAGTCATTACTCTTTTCCTAAAGGGCAGGTATTATTAGACCGTCGACTCCTGCCCGACTCAGAGGGCCTGTTATGGTCGGACACCGAACCAGACCATCAGACCTAGGTTTGGTGTCTGGCTTTGGATTTAGTTTCTTAATATGCTGGGCTGGTTCTGTATTGGGGTAACTAACCCTTTAATCCTTAGCCCAGGCTCTTTACAATTTTGCCTCAGCTTTCACTTCCTGCTTGTACTGAGTTTTTAGATCATCAGGAATGAAACTAAGGGTCTTCTCAGTGTTTTTCTGAGCACGTGTCCTTTCCTGGGCATGTAAGTGGCTTTCTAAATTCCCTCGTGTACATAACCACTTGCAAATGCCCAAACTTTGCAAAGAAACCATCTCCCTGACTGTTCCTCTGTGTCTTAATGGGGTTTCTCACGTTTCAGTGAATTCTTAGCTCTTGGTAGCTGCTGGTTTTTGATATTTTAGTATTTTCAAGTAATGCCCACCACCTGTATCTATTTTCTCCCTCAACAGCACTACTCAGAAAATTGCCCAAGGACATCTCCAAGGGTGAAATGTGGGTCTCTGAGGAACCAGACCACACATAGGCAAGTTTATGTAAGAAGTGTATTTGTTTTGCACACGTCACAGACATCAGAATGATTTTTTAAATAATGGGCAAAAATGTTTACTTTACACAGACACTTTTCTTGATCTTCATTTACTTTCCTTTACCGCTGACTGTAGGTGTAGGCCAACCTTCCCTTCCAGGTCTTTGGCTGGCCTCGTAACTCAATTGACATGAGACAGATTAACAGGAGAAGTTTTCATGTGTGCAGGAGCCCCATACAACAAGCCTTAAAGGAGGGAACCAGAGTTGAAAGCTCTTAAAATTTTTAGAGGAAGCAACTCATGAATAACTGGCAGGCAGAGGCGTTCCTGGCAGGTGGTGGACGGTGGTGAGGTGGCTGGTTTATTCCTACAGCTTCCTCCGCCTTAAGCGCCCTCTTCTGGTGCAGGCAGGCAACTTTCATGCGAGCAACTTACTTTCAGCGGAACAAGGAAGGGTCTGAGTATCCTTTTGCACTAGAGGTCCCTCAAGTACCTTTAATTCAAAATAATATGCCAGCATCACATATTTGGGGGGACATATTCTGAACCTCCTCACCACCAGACTTAGTAGTTTTCTACCATGAGTAAGAGAAAACTAGTATTTTACTTCAACTTTTTATTTAACCTTTTCATATTACACAATTTGCTGAAAACATTTAAAATACCAGTGAGACAAAAACAATTTTAAAAAAGAAAAAAACACACAGACCAAATACCTCTCCTAGCTGAGGTATACTGCATAAGGTTCATTGTCAAGTCACAAGTTTTTGTTACTCAATTATACAACTTGGAGGCATATCAATGATACTCACTCACTCAAAAGTAAGACATTAACTATATATCCAGTTTATATGAGAGAGAGAGAAAAGGAGAGAAATGTACAACTACTTGAAGGAGAAGAGAAACCAGAAACGACAAAGTTAAGTATTCTAGTGCAATGTGAGTTGTTACCAACGGGATTTTATTTCCATATATATTATTGAACATAATGAATTCAAACCTATCTTTTCAAGAGCTGGCAGGTTGTTCATTTTTTTCCCCATAAGATCTAGGAAGCAAACTAAGGGCAAATGTCCTCCACAATGTCAGCTGAAAAGACAAATATCCAAGCAGTGTGTGCTGTTTCCCGAGCAGATGTGTGGGTACACGGAAAGGCTGAAGCATCTGTACCCTCAGCTAGGCAGATGTTTGGTGCGGTTTAACAAGCCCCGTGCTGAAGTCAGCTGAGAACAGGCAGGCAAACCCTGCAGAAAGGAGCAAGGGCCCACCTCTCAGCCCCATTTTGAAAACACCATCAGACCCCACAGTCCACAGTCATCTTGGAATTAGCTTGTTTTGACTCATAACATCTAGTGCTGGAGTTTAAAGACTTACATTATTTACACCTAGAGATTATTTCACAAGAAACCATAAAGAGTCCCTCAAAGGAAAGAGATTTAGAAACAGATTTAGTAAACCGGTTCATAAACTCACTTAACACAGTTGAGTAATATTAACCAGATGTTTCAGTTTTTAATTTCACTGCTTTCAGACTATATGACAACGTAAGGCAGGCGTATCACGCTTCAGCTCCACGGCGAAACCTAGCTTATTATGTAAGGGGACCATTGAGACTGAAATATTTTTAATAGAATATTATTCATGATACTATTCGTCACACTGAATAAAAAATATAATCCTAAGGTGTTATCATATTAAGAGCTATAGCCTGTGGGCATTTGGCACCTAAAGAAACGAAGCATTTTTAAAAAGGAAGGAGCATGCCTAATGTTTATTTGCCTATTCCTTTCTAAACTCAGTTAAACATGTTTGGCCAACATTAGGTGCTTCAGTTTTAAAGATTTCTTTTAATATTTCAACTAATTTGGAATGGTAATAAAAAATATAAAAAAGTATTTTACTCGCCACATTTCAACTTTAGTCTTTAATATTCAGTTGTACTCTTTCTCCAAAGAGAAAAGACCGACCACTTGCGTGTGGCTCAGCCCGCCAGTCTCACAACGCTTCTGCAATGAGACAGGACTGCAGAACGGGGTCTTCAGGACACCCACAGAATGATCTTGAACTATCTTGTTTTTAGCTAAAGGGTCCCAGATTTTCACTAGTGGATACTTGATTCCATTCAGACTCTTCTATAAATTTTCTAAAACCTATGATTTTCAGAAGTTTACTCTTTTCTGAAACCATCTTCTTTGATTATAATAAAAATGAAAGGTTTTTAGGAAGTTGGACATATTATAAACATCTAAAAATTTACTTAGTGATTCAACGGCAATTAAAACAATTTATATGCTGCAAATTAGACGAATCATTATCTGAAAGTGTATAACTTGTGTTTAATTCTATTTCCCGCCTCTTGGTGGAACAGGAAAATGGAAAACTTGTGTGCTTTAGTTATAAAAAACCCCCACATTCGCATGACAGTTGGGAGAGTTGCCACGTACACACTGTTTGACACTTTCCGGATCTCCTCTTTTGCTTTCAGCAGTAATCACAGAAGGTAACCGCTTCACTGACGTTCGGTGAGTGACACAGGCCTCGGCTTGCACGCACTCTAGGCTGGACACGAGTGCAGCCCCTACTCCAGCTCGCTGAACGGGTCGATCAGATGTGATTATTTTACCAAACAAAGAGCCTCACCCGCCAAATTCAACTTAGGGACAGAGAGAGCTGTTTTTATTAAACTGATTACCAACATTTTTGCTTATTATTTGTTGAAATTCTTTTCCTCACCCATAAAAAGCAAGGACAAACTTCCTTTAAAGTTTCTCTTTTTCATCAGTCTTCATCCAAACAAGTTTCAATAAAGGGTGATAAGCCTGCATTTTCCTTTATGCATATCTAGTTTGGAGAATACAACTATGAACAAAAACTAAAGAAAATAAAACTTAAAGCCATCATTTACTGATGACTCTATGAAAGGCACGAGGCACAGATTCTCGGGTAAATTTTAATTGTGATTTCTCCAAGATGGGTCATTCAGAAACAAAGGCAAGTGACATTCCCGTTAGGACACAATTTGTAAATGTGGAAACAGGATGCATCGTCATGATTTTTCTCTGTTAATAACAGTGGCTCTAAAAACAGTCTGATGACTTATAAAACTAGGGAAGCAAATCAAACTCTGTAAGCGCATGACAGATTCTACGCGGACGGCGCTGGACTGGTGGGTCTGATGTGGGCAAGCGTGCCACTTGCCTTTCATCTTTCGGGCGCCTTGGCTTGTAACGCTTTGTTCTGATATTCAAGCAGAAAGTGCCTAACTTCATTTTATATAGTAAGCTGACCTAAGAGTGGAAAACATGTAGGGATGAAGGAAATTCCAAGTTATGTGTATGCATACAAATGGCTTCATAATAATAAATGAACGGCCACTGAAGTTCTACAGGGACAGTGTGATTTAGCTCTCAGCTTGCTTACAGACTGCCAAATCTAATCCTTCTTGTCTTTATTACTGACAACATGATTTGCTTAAAGGTAAACTATGACCTCCTGCTACTATACGCTGTGTTAAGAATGACATACCAACATCAATCCAGAAGGTGACATAAACGTGTAATAAATATTAAAGTCAGATGAAATAAATTCAGCTCTGTAAAATCTGGTTTTCAGTTTGCTGACAAATGTTTGCTTCTTCCCAAGACTCTTCTTAGTTTGGCATTAGCGCTACACTAGCTAGAATTTAATCCATACGAGTGCTTTTACTGAGTTTTCAAATTTGGAATACTCTGAGTCCAAAATTTGTCTCTACGCCTTTTTTGAAAAGTGCAGAGTCAGTATGATGATCGCAGCTGCCCCTGCCAGCTTCAGCTCTCATCCACTTTGAACCCCCAGTTCTTCGCTTTTGTCCTTCCTAATTTCATAACAAAGTATCCAGAGGATGTCTTTTAGACTAACCAGGGCTCTGAGTCTCAAGCACTGTTCTGAAGAAGCGTGGAGTAAATGATCTTGGTGATCTGTAACACAGCCGCGTGCAGCGTGTACTGTATGACCACCGCTCCGAACCCTTTGTAGAAGCCGAGTGCACCCTCCTCCTGCCTGATGGTGCTGACGCAGTCTCTCACGCCCTCGTACTGCGTGTTAATCGGAAGCACCTCATAGCCCAGGTCTGTGTTTCGATGATCGTGCGTGTCCCCTGCACGTGTAGGCGGTGCAGGACCGTCTCCAGCGGGTAGAGCGTGACGTCAGAGCAGAGGCTGGCCACGAAGTTGGCAATGAGCTCTGGAAAGTAGGCATCCAGCACGCTCTGCACCGGGCTGGGGCTCTCAGCCAGGCGGCTGTCGTAAGCCTTTCTCCTCAGGACGAGCAGGACGGCCTTCTGCACGGCCGCGCTGATGACGTAATGGAGAACCCCGTGCAGCACCGTGGGGAAGACCAGGGACACGAGCGGCAGCAGGCGCTTGCTGTGAGGCACGCCCAGGCCGATCACCCTGCCAACCCCCTCCTTCACGCACTCCAGAATCCCTGCGCCGTCTCGGATTATCTCACTCTGCGATGAGAAGGGGGAAAGAGAAAAAGTCGTCATCTGCTTCTCCCACCCAGAGGAGGACTCTTTAGGTCCCTTTAATTCCCTTTCAAATTAATGTTCTGACTAAAGGGGAGAAGCATCGAGGGTTTGCGAATGTCACCGTTATCTAGGCTTTAGGCTCTTTTTCAAATAAAATTTCACAGAACAGCAGCGAGGCTGGGAGCTACTCCACCTGCGGAAGGGAGACGGGGAAGAGATGTGGTGGGGGACACAGCAGGTGTCCCAGCCTCAAGAAGCTCCCCAGGACTCATCCTGAGAAGGAGCAGCTACCCTACAGGGGAGGCACAGGGCTGGGTCGGAAAGCACGGCTTTACCCCTGGCTCCAGGATGGACTCACTGCTTCTGTGATCACGGGCACCTGTGACTTTACTTCTAAAAGCTTACTCTTCTGCAAGAGTGGGATTAGGCCGGCCTACCGTCATGCACAGTGCTGCCGGGAGCATTAAGCGCAAGAAGGCCTGGTGCACTGACAGCCTCAGGAGATGTGAAGCACTATCATCCGCAATGTCTCCACTTTTTATAATTATGGGACGTGAATAAGAAGTGGAGATCCTGGTTACAGAGGAGCAGACAGGCAGACTTTCCCGACAGCTCAGTGGTAAAGAACCCCCTGCCAACACAGGAGACAAGGGTTTGATCCTTGCATCAGAAAGATCCCCTGAGAAGGGCATGGCAGCCCACTCCAGTATCCTTGCCTGAGAATCCCATGGACAGAGGAGCCTGGGGGGCTGCTGTCCACGGGCTGCAGAAGAGTTGGACACTTATCGACTAAACAACAACAGCGAGGCCAATTTGGCCGCAGCCGTGACTGAAGTGAAGAGCAGAGAGGGAGGCTAAAAAGGCCTTCTGGGGCCACACCGCGCCACGGTGCAGACTCTGGTCTTTAGTCAGATGGGAAATGACTAGCTGGCCTGAAGCGTCAGACGGATAAGACGTGATCTGTGTTACAGAGGTGATCGGGCCGAGGAGCATGAGAGCAGGGGCTGAGAAACCAGCTAAAGATGTGACGGTGGACTGGAATAGCATGGAGCAAAGGAAATAAAAAGCTTCAGCTGGGCTTTTAACATAAAATTACAGCAAGCAGGAATTCCTGGTGGAAGGGATGTGGGTTATGGGAAAGAGAGACAAGGATGAGCTCAGAGGTGCCGGCCAGAGGCGCTGGAGGGACAGCAGTCCTCTTGCGGAGCTGGGCCGCACTGCCGGGCAGCAACCGGGGGAGAGACCCAGAGTTCAGAAACGCGGAGTCTAGGGTGAGAGCGCCAAGTGCAGTTTACAGCCTAGACCACGAGGAGAAGGTCGGAGCCGGACACACACATGTGCAGGTTTCCAGTCAAGCTAAACCATGAGACTAAGATGCGCTCAGCTAGCCCCGGTCATCCCCCTGCCTGCTCCCCTTCCCACTCCAGCCCAGAGCAACACAGCGGCCAGAGAGAGCCTACTCAGGACCTAAGTCAGGCCACGCCGTCCTCTGCTCAAGCCCACCACCGACTTCCCGCCTCCCTCCACGCAAAGCCAGGCTCTCATAGGGACCTCCAGTGTCCTGTGCACGCTCACGCTTCTCCATCTCAGACCTCACCTCCTCCTGCTGTCCGTCCTGAGTCAGCGTCAGCCATACCGGCCTCCTCTTTGCTTCACAAACACACGTCAGATGCAAGCCTCTCGCGGGGTCTTTGCCCCTGTGCTCCCTCTGCTGAGAATGCTGGGCTCCCAAATACCCATGTAGCTCTTATGTTCACACCTTTGCTCAAAGGACTTTTGCTTCTGAGAGAGAACTTTTCGGATCTTAAAAAAATAGTAATCACTTCTCTCTACCCATCACACCTCTTAATTTCCTTGTTTTATTTCTCTCTCTGGCACTTAGTGCCATGAAGTGCCCTTTTATTTCTCTTGCTCACTCTGCTGAGACGTCTGAAATGCATCTCAGAGAATATGAGTCAACATGGATCCTTACTCAGCAAAAGGCTATGAGCACTGTAACCTAAGGCCCTAACCCTGCGTGAGCGTGCAGCACGGCCTTGAAGTCCAGGAAACAGATCAGGGCGTTTTAGTGAGAGACAACAAGTCACTAGCAAGTTGACATTTCAGAGTTTCAGGAAGTGTTCTTCAGGAGATCTATGCATAGATGTGTGATTTTCAAGGCAAAGACTGTTCTCAAAGAGATCTGAGCTCCCCAGACAGGCAAAACCTCCTCTATGAAGTAGGAAGAAACAGCTCTATGACATGAAGAGCTGGGAACGGGGGCCTATCGATAGGAAGGAGCAGACCATCTCAGATCCTCCCTGAAGTCAGAAATGACGACAGGATGACTGTTAGCTATGAAGGATGAAGGAAATACGAAAAGCAAGACTTCCCTAATTTTTAAACTCGTAGAGATGGGAGAGTTGGAAGGAGTCACAGGGGTACATGAGTCCCCTGGACAATGACTGTGGTACAGAGCAGTGAGGGCCGCAGCCTGCGTCCTGGAGCACAGAGGAGACAGGTCAGGACGGCCCTGAAGGCAGACAGGGCACGTGAGAGAGGAGAGCTCTGGGAGGAAAAGAGAGCTTCAGGAGATCAGGCAGGAGGGAGCCCCGGCAGGAGAGACAGCGGAGATGTCGGGCTGAAACATCAGAAGCAACAGCTGGTGGGCCAGGAGCTCTGCACAAGCAACTCAGCTCATCCTTGTGATTCTGTTAATAAAAGACTCTTTCCATTTTACAGATGAGAAAACCAAGATTTAGAAAGGCTAAGACATCAGCTCTCAGTCACACACCTAATTTAAGCCGAGAAATGACTGTGACACGGGGCTGTCTGAAGCTAGCACTTGTTTTCCCCAGGATATCACCCTGCTTGTTTTTCCTTCATTATCTTCCTGCTGTTGTTTCCCTTCTCTTTGAAATGATGCCCTCTTTACTGATAACTCTTTAAAACTGCAGCCCCATACGAAGGTCACATCATTTTCACACTGTCAAGTGCAAGGGGACAGGAAATGCCTGGGAAGCAAGACATTAATATGTCGAATAATAATTCTACAAAACACATACAGAATCAGCGATGTGGCCAGAAAGGTACCTGAGTGGAAAAACAGTCATTTGAAGAGGCAACACTGGTCCATCTAGGCTTTTATAGCGAG
>SJYC01001011.1:0-15898 GCA_006408675.1 Madoqua kirkii
AATATGCTGTCTAGGTTGGTCATACCTTTTCTTCTAAGGAGCAAGTGTCTTTTAATTTCATGGCTGCAGTCACCGTCTGCAGTGATTTTGGAGCCCCCCCCCCCAAATAAAGACTCTTACTGTTTCCATTTTATTTGCTATGGAGTGATGGGACTGGATGCCGTGATCAAGAATCTCTTTACTTCTTTCTGATGCTGAAGCTGAAGCTCCAGTACTTTGGCACAGAACTGACTCGTTGGAAAAGACCCTGATACTGGGAAAGATTGAAGGCAGGAGGAGAAGGGGACAACAGAGGATGAGATGGTTGGATGGCATGACTAAATTAATGGACATGAGTTTGAGCAAGCTCTAGGAGATTGTGATAGATGGAGAAGCCTGGCATGCTGCAGTCTATGGGGTTGCAAAGAGTTGGACATGACTGAGCAACTGAACTGAATGTGTATATGTCAGTCCTGATCTCTCAGTTTATCTCTTCGCTTCCCTCCTCCTCACCATAACCATAAATTTTTTTAGATTTTACATATAAGGAGTATCAGTCTTTGTCTGGCTTACTTCACTCTGTATGACACTCTCTAGATCCATCTACCATCTCTGCAAATGACCCAATTTCATTCCCCTTTTTATGACTAATATTCCATTGTATATATGTATTACATCTTTTGTATCCATTCCACTGTTGATGGACATTTAGGTTGCTTCTGTGTCCTGGCTATTGGAAATAGTGCTGCAGTGAATATTGGGGTTTATATATCTTTTTGAATATGGTTTTCTCCAGATATATGCCCAGGAGTGCATTATATGACAGCTTATTTTCGTTTTTTTAAGGAACCTCCATACTGTTCTCCATAGTGGCTGAACCAATTTACTTTCCCACAAACAGTGTAAGTCTTTTCCACACACTCGCCAGCATTTATTGTTTGTAGATTTTTTTGATGATGGCCGTTAGAATCGTGGGTTAAAACAAGAAAATAAAGGGTTGGGATTTTGAAATACACTATGGATATGGTTCCTTACACACTGATGCAGAATTATATGGTACATTAAGATCTGAGGTTTTAAGATGAGATATTTACATTTGTCATTGACACTAGCCAACTGCAGTAAATGAAATGCAAGATACAAATATACTACTAAAAATTCCTATGAGTTGTAACAATGTAGAGAATAATGGTAGATAAGCTCGCTCAGTTGTGTCCGACTCTTTGTGAGCCCATGGACTGTAGCCCAATAGGCTCCTCAGTCCATGGAATTTTCCAGGCAAGAGTACTGGAGTGGGTTGCCATTTCCTTCTCCAGGGGATCTTCCCAACTCAGGGACTGAACCCGGGTCTCCCGCATTGCAGGCAGACAGACGCTTTACCGTCTGAGCCACCAGGGAAGCTCAAGCTACATATGATAATTATATAAATTCAGCGCTGGGAGGGAACTAAAGAGCATCTAAAAGTCAATCCTTTCATTTAATATGTGAATAAATGATAACCAATAAAATTTAAATAACTTACAAGGTGACATAGCTCATTACTGATAATACCAGACTATGTGCCAGGTCTCCTGATTTGTTTGTCTAGATCTCTTTTCCATCTAAACCAAGGCAAGCAAGCTAGTGGGTGTCAGATGCAATCCTTTTGTTCTTTGAACATGCTAGTCCAGACTAGCACGGTTCTTTAGCACAGAGAGCAACACCAATGTGAGGTCATTAGGAAGGGCATTGTAAAAGAAACAGAAGAGTTCACATCCAGAATATTGTACATAGTTCTGTGTCCCCACCGGAGGAAAGATACGCTAAAGCTAGAGAAGAACCGCAGGAGGACATGAAACTAATCTGACAGCTGGAGGAAGAAGATATAACCGTTCTGACATTTCAACCTGAGATGTCAAAGGAATATAAATGTGGGGACTGGACCTGAAACTTTTGAAGTTGCAACGCAGAAGAAAATGAGCCCCTTCCACAAAACAGGCCTGGATGCCATTGTCAGATACGGTGATGAATTAGATGATCCAGAAGACTGAGCAGTATGATAATTCCTGTGGCCTTATTTACAAAACCCTTTCTCTTGTCATTTCAACTCCCACCTGATCCCTGGAAACATCACCAATGGAGAAGGGACAATAAGTGCCTAGTTGTCTCCCTTGGCGACAGTGGTGCTCCAGCTGCCAACAGGCCGACACTGACTTGGAGTTCTTCCACTGTTGACCTTCATTTCATTCCAAATCCTGGATTATTGTGAATGAGAGACACCTTCTCTCCATCAGTCATAACTGTCAATTACTGATGTCTTTTATTCATTTTGTCTTGTCTGCATAAACTAATTTTATGCCTGTGAATACTTTCCTGTGTAAGTATGCCTTGAGTTAAAATAGCCATAATGAAAACTGATTGTGATGAAACTGTCAGAACATTCAAAAAAGTGTTTTGTGTATCCAAAAGTAAATAAATTATTCCAGTTTGTTTCCCATCTTTGGTGTGTTCCATTTCTTCCTTAATCAGATGTCATAATGTTCAGCTTTCCTTTCCTGAGGGGTTTTTTCCTTCTTTTTTCTTCCCTTTTAACATTTTAAAACATTTATTTTTATTTATTTGGCTGTACTGGGTCTTAGTTGCTGCATGCAGGATCTTCAATTTTAATTTTGGCATGTGAGATCTCGTTCCTCAGCCAGGAACAGAACCTGGGCCCCATATGTTGGGAGTGGGAGTCTTAGCTGCTGGATCACCACGGAAGTCCTTGTACTTTTAGTGTTCCTCTTTCATGCATATTCTGTGTATATATGTGTACATTTGGCTGCATCACCTCTCAGTTGTGGCATGTGGGATCTTGGCTGCATCATGTGGGATATTTCGTTGTGGAGCGTGGGCTCCCACAGTTGTGGTGTGCAGGCTTAATTGCTCTGTAACATGTGGGATTTCAGTTCCCAGATTAGGGATCAAACCTGCGTTCCCCACATCTCAAGGCAGAGCCTTAACCACGGGACCACCAGAGAAGTCCTTTGTACATATTTTTTAAAACTCTGATATTTTCATATTTATCTGAAAGCTTAGAGGTATTGATATGTCTATTTTTCATTAGCAGAAACTGAAGAACTCTTCTGCTAGTGAGCAATTATTCTAAAAAAAGCTTTGCAAAAAATGTGAGTATTAAAACCTGAATAATAACAGTAAACTGATAACAGTTATCTCTAAGGAAGGGAATTAAAGAGAACTTTAATATTCTATATAAAATTTTTCTTCATTGTTTGATTTTTATACACTAAACATCTATAACCTAAGCTAGAAAACAATTATAATGAATATTAATAACAATATTAAATATGTGATATCTAATAGCTGAAGTAAATAAATATCTTTCTCAGTGTAAATAGGTCTGTTAGGGCCTCTTTCAAGCTAGCAAAATACTGTTCTTTTAAGAGATAATTTGCTGTATAGACTCTTGGTTACTAGCATTTTGAGCTCCACAAAATATTGGCTCTGCCTTTTAGTAATAGGCATACCAAGAAAAGGATTCTGCACTTTGGTAAAGCATTGGCTTCAACAAACATAAGTGAGTTTGTTTATTGCAGTATTTCTCAGGGTGTTTAATATGCTAATGTGCCCTGTCACTCCCGCCTAGAAGTTGAAGTGGGAACAGAGGATAGTACACAGGTTTTTCCAAACTTACTTGTTTCCAATACCTCTTTTCCTCCCAAAACCACTGTTCTAAGGCACATATTTTTGAAATACTGTTGCAGGATATTAAAGAAAGAGTTCATTTCTTAGAGATAGGTAATGAAGGACACTACCTCTTCTTATTGAAGGATTTATCCATGTCTAAATATACACTGGTCTCTGCACATCGTTTTTGAGCCAAATCTAGAACATTGAAGGTATAGATTTTTCCAATATTAAATTAACCTTACATTTTAAAAATAAACTTGTTTGTGATAGACTATGTGTTGATATATTTAAAATTGGGCTTCCCAGGTGGCGCTAGTGGCTGCCAATGCAAGAGACATTAAGAGACACAAGGGTCGATCCCTGGGTCAGGAAGATCCCCTGGAGGAGGGCCTGTTGACCCACTCCAGTATTCTTGCCTGAAGAATCCCATGGACGAAGGAGCCTGGAGGGCTACAGTCCACAGGGTCTCAGAGTCAGACACAACTGAAGCAACTTAGGAGCATGCATGTTTAAAACTGTGATTTATATTTAGGATTTTTATGTACTTATGCTTATAGGAGAGAATATGCTTATACGAAAACCCTTTAATTTTCCATTCTTGTCCTGTGTTGTCGGGTTTTGGTGCTAAATTTCTTGCTGCTCTCATAAAATGAGTTGTTCAAAGTTCCATCTTTTTTTTTCTCTCTCTCTGGTAGTTTGTGAAATCTTGGTATTAACTCTCCTTTGAATGTTTGGTAGAATTCCCTGAATAAAGTTTCAGAGCCTGGAATTTTATCTTGTTATGTTTTATTTCACTGGACAGTTTTCAGTTTTGCAAGAGAACCTCATATCAGCAAGAGGAGTCAGACCCTATTCAGTGTAGGGACCATAGTCCTACAACCTTGCCAGTAACAAGTAGTGGACTTAGCTGGACTTAGTCAGGGCTTCCCTGGTGGGTCAGAAAGTAAAGCATCTGCCTGCTATGCGGGATACCTGGGTTTGACCCTTGGGTCGGAAAGATCCCCTGGAGAAGGAAATGGCAACCCTCTCCAGTACTCTTGCGTGGAAAGTCCCACAGATGGAGGAGCCTGGTAGGCTACAGTCCACGGGGTCACAAAGAGTCGGACATGACTGAGCGACTTCACTTTCACTTCAGTTGGACACAAGGGAAAATGCTTCAAGGATCCCTGCCAGCTAGATAAGGTTCAGGTTCAGAGCAAGTGGTGAAGCAGCCAGCAATTTAACAGGGTGATCCTGGAATTGAAGCAGGCATAGAAGAGCTGAGATGAGCTGCTCACCTCCTTGGCTGACTGGGACACTACACATGTATAGAGGAGATCCAACAGACCTTGGAGAATCCAGCAAAAACTAAAAGATGAGGGAGACTTGAGTACAGGCTGAAGCTTTGAATGCATTCCCTAATCGACACATATCAATCAGCAGAGGTTGAAAGCCTAACTGGCTCAAGGTATTTGAGTACAACCTCTGCCCAAAGCATTGACTGGCCACTAAGCAATTAGTCACAGAGGAAATGACTAGGGAGCCAGGCTAAGCAAACACAGCAAACTAACAAACAAAAATAAAACAGCAGAGGAACTTTCCCTGCAGCACAGTCGTTAAGACTATGTCTTCCAATGCATGAAGTGTGGGTTTGGTCCTTGGTTAGGGATCTAAGATCTCTCATGCCACAGGTTTAGGCCACAAGTAAAACTAATTAATTAAAAATAAATATAACAGCAGAGACAGGAGGCTGTACATCAAGGAAACAGAGTCTGCAGTTTAAGCATCTTATTAAAAAATGAAAAATCCAATAACCATCAAAAATATAAAATGGAACTCAGAGTATCTAAAATATTATCTAAAATTTCCAGTTTTTTAAAATAAAAAATTACTAAACATGCAAAAAACCTAGGAAAGTTATACCCATGTACAAGAAAAACAAACAAAAAGGAGAAGAAACTAGGAACAGACCCAGCTTTTACTTTTAGCAGGAGAACACTCCAAGGCAGCCATTAAACACGTTCAAATAACTTTAGAAATGCTAACAATGAATCAACACAAAGCAAATCTCAATAGGAAAATAGTATTAAAAAGAACCAAATGGAAATCCTAGATTTGAAAAGTATAATAAATGAAAAATTGATTACATGGTTTCAACAGCAGATCGGAGATGAAAGGAGAATAATCAGTGAAGTTGAAGACAGACTAATAGAAATTGTCCACACCTAAGGATAGAGAAAAAAGAGGATTGAAGAAAATTAAACAGAGTCTTAGAAACCTTGGAGTCAAGTATTCCAACTTTAATGGGAGTCCCAAATGGGGAGGGAGAAAGGAGTAGAAAACATATTTCAAGAAACTGGCCAAAAACATCTGAAATTTAATGAAAAACTTTAACTTACATATCCTAAAACTCAATGAAATTTCAACAGGATAAAAGAACCACACCTCAACATGAGGCAAATTTCTGAAAACCAAAGGCAAAGAGAAAAATCTTGAAAGCAGCAAGACAAAATGACTCATCATTGTAGGGGGACAACAATTAATAGCTAACTTCTCACTAGAAATAATGAAGTCCAGAAAGAGAGTAGAATGACAGATTAAAAGGGCTGGGGAAAAAGTACCATGCTCTTAACCAAGAATTCCATATCCAATAAAACCATTCTTTGAAAAGGAAATTGAAATAAAGATATTATCAGATAAGCAAAAACTGAGAGGAGATGTTACTAGCAGACTTATTATGCTATACTGTTAGATCTACTACAGATTGTCAGGCTACATAAAAAGCAAGATCCAAGTATATACAGTTCATAAGACATACACGTTAGATTCACAGATACAAATAAGTTAAAAGATGGATCCCCATATACCATGCAATCAGTAATCATAAGAGAGGTGGAGTGACTTATTAATGTCAGACAGAATTGGCTTTAGGACATAGAATATTCTGAGAGATAAGCAGGGACATTTCATAATGGATATGACCCCTCATAAATGTATACATACTTAACAAAAGAGTCCTAAAATACATGCAGCAAAAAGTGACATAACTGAAAGGGAAAATTGATAATTCAACAATTTTAATCAGAGATTTTAAGATTTTGCTCTCCATATATGATGACTACGAGAAGCACCTCAAAGAACTCAGCCTGCAAGCAACATAACTGACCAAGAGCCCCAGCTAATGTCCCTACTGCTAGCGAGTTGGATAGTGCATGTCATTTCAGCTGGCTGAATACCTAATTGTTACAGGCTTAGAGCTCAAAAATGAACTTGTATTGATCAGCCAAGGCAGTACTGGTAGCAAGATGTCAGGGTCTTGGTGGTAAAAACCTAAGATCCTAACATACAGGTGGGGACATCTGGATTAGTGCCTTTGAGGATACTGACCACCATGCCCCTGGGCCCTCTTTGCTAGCAGAGGTGACCCATATTCCTTAAAAAGAGCTAACACTTCTGCTCTGCTGGCAGTGGGTGCTCTCTTCTGAAGCTACCCTCACCCCCACCACCTCCCCTGGCCAGCAGGCTGTGTCAGACCTAAGTAAATCACACACTCAAAATGCTACTTGTGAGTGTGTGTGTGTGTTCCTGGGGAATCTGTTGCTTTTTTTACGTTTTCTCAGTCTCTGACTAAAAGTATTTCTGAAACACTAGGTTCTATCACTCAAACCTTTAGGCCTCTCTGCCACCAGGAACAGCTGTAATTTCATTATGAAGCAGAGGTGAATTAATTTTCTCTCCTAATGATCTGGGGAGAGTTTGCTTTGAGATACCAAAGTAACTTTTCAGCAACATACCATTTGAACCCCAAGCAAAAACTAGTCTGCTAAATCTGCAATCTCATTTAACCTCCAACACAAATTGGCACCTCAGCATCACCTCCAGGACAGTCAGACCTGCCATCTTTGGCCATCAGTCTAAATAAAAGATAAGCCACCAGACTAAATGTAGCTACTCCTCTGAGGTTGATGCCATCAGCTGTACCATCTTCTGCTTCTCCTGTTGACAGTTACTAGGGCTGGGACTGGAGAGAGACAAAGAAGACATTTAGAACAAACACATATGAAAGACTCCTTTTAAGGCCCACCGTACACTAGCTTCCCTGGTGGCTCAGGAAAGAATCTGCCCGCAATGCAGGAGACCTGGATTTGATCCCTGGGTCGGGAAGGTCTCCTGGAGGAAGGCATGGCAACCCACTCCAGTATTCTTGCCTGGAGAATCCCCATGGACAGAGGAGCCTGGTGGGCTGGAGTCCATGGTGCTGCAAAGAGTTGGACACGACTGAGCGATTAAGCACAGCACAGCTACTCTAGCACTTGCTCCATCCGAGAGTCACAGCCTCCTTACATTCTGACACCCTTGTGTCACCCTAGTCCCAGCACTGTACATCACCAACCATAATGTCCATTATGGTGTAATGGACAAAGCATCAGCCCTAGGGTGAAGGGGGAGGGGTAGAAGTAGATTATTGACAGAGAAAGTGACCTTGGAGCTAACTGAGGAAGGAAGTCATTGCAGAGAAGTGGGATGGACGAGGTGGCAGTCTGGTGATAGGAAAAGAAGCACAGGGTCAGATACAGGTCTGGGAACAGAATAAAGGTGAATGGCTTAGAACACAGAGCGTGAACAAAACAAGGGTGCTGGAAGCTTGCTGGGCAAGACGACTGAACTCCTGACTTTATTTTCACAGAATCACACTAACAAGTCGTGTTGTAAGGTAGGGAGAGAAAATAAATTTCGCTACAGGACTAAAATCTGTATGTCGACTTTCTCAAAGTCTGGGAAGAATTCTGGGGCCATGTGGGATTTCTGAAGTTGGGCCAACTTGTTTAAGGGCACTTGTATGACTATTCTCTTTCTGAGGAAGGGGAAGGGCATATGTGCAAAAATCAGTATACTGAACATAAAAAAATTGATGACTTGCATTTGGGCACTGTTTTATACATTATAAAATCCCCTAACATTGTCTTTTTAGTTCTGTCTTTTTCTTTCCCCTGTGACTTTGTCATTTCTGTTACCAGTTCTGAAAAACCTCTCCCCTGCAGGTTGAGACCTATTTTTTGAAACTGCTCTACTGAGATACAACTTACATACCATATAATTCACTAACTTATATGATTAAAAGGTTCTTATGCAAAAGTTGCACAACCACCAGATAATTTCAGAACATTCCCTTTGCTCTAAAAAGAGATCCCAGACCCATTAGCTGCCACTCTCCATTTATCCTCAACTTCTCCACCTGCAGGCAAGCACTACACGCAGGGTTACCTATTTGGGACATTATCTTTTTCATTTTAGTTTAAAGTGTCCACAGGGATTAGAAGTCCTTACCTTTGGAACTCCTAATTTCTAATGCTGTGACTCTTGCAATAGTTAGAGGCTTGTGACAGAAATAGGAGGGAAAGAGAAATGATACCTACTTAACAACCATTATATGTATACTGATAATATTTTTATTATTTTTTACAACCATCCTATGAGCCAGGTGCCATTTAACAGTTAAAGAAACTGAGGTGTATAGAAAGTGACTTGCTAAAGGTTATAAAATAAGTAACAAAGCAAAGATGTAAACTATGCCTTTCTAACTAGAGCTCACACTGTCTTCTTTCCACTAAATCAGGAGTGCTCAAACCTTGGTAAGCACTTGAATCATGTGTATAGTTTATGAAAGACAAATTGCCTGGCCCATGAAGTTTCAAG
Source organism: Madoqua kirkii (assembly GCA_006408675.1). NCBI lineage: Eukaryota > Metazoa > Chordata > Mammalia > Artiodactyla > Bovidae > Madoqua > Madoqua kirkii. Next base: position 9,325 of record SJYC01001011.1, read on the forward strand.
TTTGCTACTTCTGGGGTGGGGACCATGGATTTGCCTTCAGAGGCTGCTGATGCTGCTCTAAGACTGCTATGCCCTGCTGCCTAACAGTATCTATCTGAGAATGTGACTGATTAAGATCACAGACGATAAGATGGTTGGATGGCATCACTGACTTGGTGGCCATGAGTTTGAGCATGCTCTGGGATTTGGTGATGGACAGGGAAGCCTAGTGTGCTGCAGTCCATGGGGCTGCAAAGAGCTGGACACAACTGAGTGACTGAACTGAACTGAAGATTACAGAGTCAGATGTTGAGGGAGCTTTCATATCAGATGGTCATCTTCTCAGATCAGTACTTATGACCTGTCAAAGTAATTGCTGATTAATAAAAGAGGTAAATGGGAAGGCATAACAGGGAACTAACATGCTGCAGAAGATATACTGAGGTGTGAGAAACTTTTTTTTTTCTGGTTGGGAAATGTGATAAGCAGTTGGAGAATTAGCTATGGTGTGTGAAGCACCTGGGGGTAGCATTTGTCACCTGGAGGCAAGATGTAAGGCTGCTTGTCTAGCTCAGAGCTGTAGCTACTTCAAGGGTAGAAGCGAGGCAGAGGAGTGTCAGCAGCAAGTCCTTTCCTTCTTCTTTGGCTACAGCTGTAGTTGCACATTCATGCTGATTTCATTCCCAAATGTTAACTAGGCCAGAACTTGATCAGACTGAATCTCTGTACATATAAGAAAACTCTCACAGATACCAAGTCTCCATTTATCCTCAACTTCTCCACCTGCAGGCAAGCACTACACGCAGGGTTACCTATTTGGGACATTATCTTTTTCATTTTAGTTTAAAGTGTCCACAGGGATTAGAAGTCCTTACCTTTGGAACTCCTAATTTCTAATGCTGTGACTCTTGCAATAGTTAGAGGCTTGTGACAGAAATAGGAGGGAAAGAGAAATGATACCTACTTAACAACCATTATATGTATACTGATAATATTTTTATTATTTTTTACAACCATCCTATGAGCCAGGTGCCATTTAACAGTTAAAGAAACTGAGGTGTATAGAAAGTGACTTGCTAAAGGTTATAAAATAAGTAACAAAGCAAAGATGTAAACTATGCCTTTCTAACTAGAGCTCACACTGTCTTCTTTCCACTAAATCAGGAGTGCTCAAACCTTGGTAAGCACTTGAATCATGTGTATAGTTTATGAAAGACAAATTGCCTGGCCCATGAAGTTTCAAGTTTGCTACTTCTGGGGTGGGGACCATGGATTTGCCTTCAGAGGCTGCTGATGCTGCTCTAAGACTGCTATGCCCTGCTGCCTAACAGTATCTATCTGAGAATGTGACTGATTAAGATCACAGACGATAAGATGGTTGGATGGCATCACTGACTTGGTGGCCATGAGTTTGAGCATGCTCTGGGATTTGGTGATGGACAGGGAAGCCTAGTGTGCTGCAGTCCATGGGGCTGCAAAGAGCTGGACACAACTGAGTGACTGAACTGAACTGAAGATTACAGAGTCAGATGTTGAGGGAGCTTTCATATCAGATGGTCATCTTCTCAGATCAGTACTTATGACCTGTCAAAGTAATTGCTGATTAATAAAAGAGGTAAATGGGAAGGCATAACAGGGAACTAACATGCTGCAGAAGATATACTGAGGTGTGAGAAACTTTTTTTTTTCTGGTTGGGAAATGTGATAAGCAGTTGGAGAATTAGCTATGGTGTGTGAAGCACCTGGGGGTAGCATTTGTCACCTGGAGGCAAGATGTAAGGCTGCTTGTCTAGCTCAGAGCTGTAGCTACTTCAAGGGTAGAAGCGAGGCAGAGGAGTGTCAGCAGCAAGTCCTTTCCTTCTTCTTTGGCTACAGCTGTAGTTGCACATTCATGCTGATTTCATTCCCAAATGTTAACTAGGCCAGAACTTGATCAGACTGAATCTCTGTACATATAAGAAAACTCTCACAGATACCAAGAAAATGTATTCCCATGCATCTATTCTAGCTCTGGATTTTATTGAAAACATTTTTTTTTTCTTCTTAGTGGGAGGGGAAGGAGGGCATCTGGAAATCACTTAATCCAGAATCTGCAGGAGGTTGCTGCAGGAGGCTCAAACGTGATTTGAACATCCTAAGCTGTGGGATTTGGTGACCAGGCTCCTGAGAGAGGATGACACAGCACAGGGAATAGCACAGACAGCCTACCTTGCTTTATAGAAAGCAAAGATGCAGAAGTCCTTGCTGAGGTCACCAGTGCTGAGAATATTTTTAATAATTTAAATGGACAGGGGAACTTCCTTCTGTGTAGGTGAGCCTGCCCTAGGGACAAACAGGAAAAAGGAAAATAGCAAAGTGAAAACAAGGAGTGCAGAGAGCAGCTGGATTAGGCCTTTATAGATAGCTTTTGTTTTTTTCAGAGCACTTGTATGTATATTAACTCGTGTCAAATATTATTATTATTAAACAAGGTGCAGATAAGTGTAATGAGTTAGCTCAGTTAAGGAGTTAGTTCCACTAGTTAACAGATGCACATATTAGGATTAGAGGTAGACAGTTACTTGGAATGACAGGAAGACAAAACATTGAGAAATAGTAGCCACATAAATGCAATCTAGGGAAAACCACATTTTCTTCCAAAATGGTGGAAGTGATATTTACTTGTTGGTATTTGGGCTTCCCTGGTAGCTCAGCTGGTAAAGAATCCACCTGCAATGTGGGAGACCTGAGTTCGATCCCTGGGTTGGGAAGATCCCCTGGAGGAGGGCATGGCAATCCACTCCAGTATTCTTGCCTGGATAATCCACATGGACAGAGGAGTCTGGCAGGCCACAGTACACGAGGTCACAAAGAGTTGGATACAACCGAGCGACTAAGCGCGGCACAGCACATTTTCTTACCTCTTTCATATTTGTTCATTCATTCATCCAGTATTCAACAAATGTACTGTGTGCTTGCCTCCTACCCTCAGTTATTCTGTTCTGTGGGCCTTAAGAGTGTAGAAATGAGATATGGTGCCTCTTTACTCCCTAAGGCTATGTGTCAGAAACTGTTTTAGGTGCTAGGGATAGAAAACAAACAGACAAACAAAGCAAGAAATGTGTAAACCAGTTTGTAGTAAGTCACTTTAAGAAAGGGAAACAAAAGGTACAATGTATAGATGTGATAAAGCAAGTATAATACAATGTTAACAGGAGAGTCTATATCAGGTGGCTATATCAGTCTTTACTGTAAAATCTTTCAACTTTAAGTTTGAAAATTTTTATGATTACAATGTTGTAGAAAAAAGTTATTGGAATGATGAAGATAGGAATTTGGGAAAAGTTCATGGAGAATATGGCACTGTTTTATTCTTCTTCTTCCTCTCAATTACCTAATATTCCCTTAGCTGTGAGTCCATCAAGTTCCAAATTCCAGTTGGCCTTTCTTGGCTCTGAAAAGCTCTGCCATAATCCTAAAAGATCACTATCTTTTCACTGAGGAGAAGAAGCACTTAGCACCCACCCCTCTGCAATCTGATAAGCTTCTTGCTAACCTGTCCCAAATGCCTGCCTCTGGATTCCAGGAAGCTGCTCTCCTGAGTTTCTTGTCTGAGCTTCTGTGGAGTTTGCTTGGGGATGGTAACCTTAAATATTTAAAAAGTGAAAATATCTGTAATTTTTTCAAAGTAATTCTGAATTTAAGATAATTTACTAAGTTTTTAAAGAGAATGCAATAGACTTGAGTTCTTTAGATGGTAGGGCCTGGAGCTCACTGATGCCAGGCCCGAGGTCACAGGAGCAGAGGTTGGAAGTGGCTAGTCTAGTCCTCCCTCTCTTTCCTGTGTTTCAGCAAGGGCTCCTTCTCCAGTTTCAGCCCTTTCGGGGCCTTTACTCACAGCGCCTTTATATAAAGGCTTGCATCTGTGTCATGTCCTCTGTTAAATACCGTAAATATGAAAGTTCATTTTATACAATAATCCTAGCATGTAATTGCCATTATTCCCATTTAACAGATGAGAACATTGAGCAAGGGAGATTGAGTGACTTGCTCAGGGAGCTGCAGCGAATGCAGAAATCTGGTTCCAGAGGTGGCCCTACAGTTACTGTCTTTTGTAACCAAGTGCCTAATTGCCCACCTAAACCACTTCATTTAAAGGTATTAATAAATCGACATGCATAGTTTTAACGTTTCCACAGCCTTAACTCCTCAGGAACCTCGGTCGTTGGGATTTCAAACTATGGTTAGAAGGGGCGTAGATGTCGGGAGGGAGGGCGTTCCTCAGAGCCACCTCAAATTACCTTTCTTTCGGAAGAAGGGCTACAGAAAGTCACCTGTTAATTTAGAGGATGGTGTTTGGAGATTTCCAAGAGAGGAAATATTTAAAGCCAGAGACTGAAATATTATTTTGGCAAACGGGAGGGGAAAAAAAATTCATTTCGGAACACAGGTTTTTAGTCTGGATAATGGATAAATGATACTAAGTCTTTGCTTCATCTTACTCTTCCAAGCTTGTTCTGATTTTGCTTCTCAAACCTGAGGCATCCCCTCTATTATTTGATCTGCCTTTTAGCTTTTCATCCCTTTTGAAGTAGGTGGGGGCATACCCAATTAAAACACGCAGAAGGCTCCATTCTTCTCCCTTGGTCCTCGGCAGGCCGTCGTCGCTGATAGGGTTAACTGAGTGGGTAGGGCGGAGGGTCGGGCTCACACCTTTCCCAGAGACCTCGGGCGGTGGCGGCGGGGCCCGGGAGGGGCGGAGGCGGGGGCCAGACGCCTCGCCGCCGCCGCCTCGGCGAATAGCAGTGCGCTGCCCGCCCGGATTGGAGCAGCAGCATCACGCTGACCTCTGCCTGGGATGTAAACCGGGACGGCCGCAGCGGGCAGAGGAAGGCTCTGCGCTCCTTAGGGAAAGGCAGCACCGGGCTCCGAGCTGGGAGCGGCGGCAGCCTCAGCCTGGGCAGCGCCCAGTGGCGGCTGCGGGAAGCAGAGGGAGCCCGGCGCGGGCGCGGGCGGGGAGCGTGCGTCGGTTCGCACAGGCAGCGGGAGGAGGGGCCGCGCGAGCCATGGCCGGGGACAGCGAGCAGACCCTGCAGAACCACCAGCAGCCCAACGGCGGCGAGCCTTTCCTGATCGGCGTCAGCGGGGGCACGGCCAGCGGCAAGGTACAGCGGAGTCCCGGGGCTGCGCTCTCTCCCCCTCCCTTCGGTTCCCCGCCCGCGTCCCGGCCCCGCGGCGGCGCATGTGGCCGGCGGCCGCGGGCCGTGTCAGTCGCTGCAGCCACCGCGTGGCCCGCGCGCCTCCGCTCCTGGCAGCGTTCCAGTGCCGAGTCCTCCCTGCGCGGATACGGGCGCCGCTGCCGGGGACGGGCGGGCGGGGACTCGGGCCACCGAGGTTCCAGAGGTACCCCGGCTACCGATCGTCGGGCTGGCACGCTCCCCAGGCGGCAGTGACTCGTGGCTGGGGTCCTGTGGGGGAGGGGCGGAGAAAACGGATGCTTATTGTTTTGCAAGTCCGACGTGGGGGAGAGGGCTTTAAGCAGGGTCCTCTACGAATCCCCGGTACACCGGTCTTCCCCTGTCCTGGCTTGATGCGCTCGCCCGGCGGCGCAGCCCGGGTGCCAAGGGCGGAGCGAGCCGCGTAGCCCTACCCGGACGGCTGCGAGAAAGCACGAGGCAGCGTCCAGGGGAAGAAGAGAAGCCCCGCTTGGACTGACTGGATGCCGGGGCCGGGGATTACAGGGATTTCCGGGAAAAATTGAGAGCCAAATAAGCGAGGTGACATCAATGTAATGATCAGACCCAAGGCTTTTCTCTCTCTCTCCCTCTCTGGTTTTAAGAGGAAACGCGCTCAGCTTCAATGAGAAAGTTGTACTGGCCCCTGGCTCTTAGATGTCTGGGGCCGTAGGCGTCTTGGATCCGCGGAAAGTGGTCATCCTCTGGGTGTCTGAGACCTCTAGCAGCCTGCTTTATTGTTTTATCAGCAAAGCTAGGGATATGCTTTCCTAGCTTTACCCCCAGCTTGTTCTGCAGGTGGAGAAGGGTGGAGTCCTCACAGATGTTTCTTTCTTTGCTCCCCTTCCTTTAAGGTGGCGACTTGTTTCCTCTCCTGTTTAACAATCTCCAAGTTGATTCGGCGCGCGGGCTCAAGGGGAGCCTGTGAGACATGGGTGCTGCGCGCTGGGTCTGGCGAGGCGAGATGATGCCTCCTAGGGTTGGGGAGAGAAGAGCAGGAAGGCTGGTTGGCGCCATGAGAGGAGAGCCACGAGGTTTTCGCTCCGGATCTGACTCTGCCGGAGCCCCTCCTCCATTTTGGTTTTACACGTTTCCCTCCAGGTCTGGACTAGTTCCGCGCGTGGGGCCCAGACGTGGCAGCTGGCGCTGTGGAACTTCTTTATTGATTAATCTCGTCCGTAGCTCCCAGGGTTAGGAAATCTGCCTGCTTTAGGGCCCAGAAGTTTATGTTGAATTTGCCCCTGGTTGAATTCCTTTTTTAATTTTGAAATTTTTTCCATGTTAAGCCAACGCCAAACCAGGATGCCAGTTCTTTTAGGAAGTTTAACTGTTACATTAGAACCAGCACCACCCCCCCCACCCCCGCCAACCCCCCAAGCATA